>PITA01019649.1:0-36952 GCA_004023965.1 Spilogale gracilis
AGGGAGGGAAACGAAACAACAGAGACTTTGAACACAGAAACAAACTGAGGGACTTGGAGGGAGGGGGGTGGAGGGATGGGAGAGCCTGGTGGTGGGTACTGGGGACACCTAAAGCGGGGAGCACTGGGTGTGGGGAATGGGGAATGAATCTTGAAACACTGGAAAAAAAAATTTAGTAACAATAAAAAAAAAAAAGAACACTCCTACTAATTGTTTTTTCTTTTTTAAGATTTTATTTATTTATTTGAGAGAGAAAAAGAAAGAGAGCACAAGTAACCATAGCAGCAGGGCAAGGGAGAGGGAGAAGCAGGCTCTCTACTGAGCAGGGGGCCTGATGCAGGGCTTGATCCCAGGACCCTGGGATCACGACCTAAGCCAAAGGCAGCTGCTTAACTGACTGAGCCACCAGACAGCCCTATTGATTCTGTTTTATTTTATTTGTAGTGTGTACTAGTTATCCAATGATGCATAGTAAATGCCCCAAACTTAGTGGCATAAACAATAACTATTTTGGGGCGCCTGGGTGGCTCAGTTGGTTAAGCGACTGCCTTTGGCTCAGGGCATGATCCCGGAGACCTGGGATCGAGCCCCACATAGGGCTCCCTGCTCTGCGGGAAGCCTGCTTCTCCCTCTCTCAGTCCCTCTGCTTGTGTTCCCTCTCCAGCTGTGTTTCTCTCTGTCAAATAAATAAATAAAATCTTTAAAAAACAAACAAAAAAAACCCAATAACTATTTTATTATGCTCCTGGCTTCAGTGGGTCAGGAATCAGGGCAGAGTATAGTAAAAATGACTTACTTTCTTCTCTACAATGCTTAGGGCTCGACTGGGAAGATTCGAATAGTTGGAGATGAATAACTGGGAGCTGGAATCATCTGGAAGCTTGTTCAGTCACAACTCATAAAAGGACCATCATACACTTGTCTCTTCTATGTGGCTTGGGCTTCTCACAGCCTGGCTCGATTCCAAGAGGCAGGGCGTGGGGGCCTCCAGGACAGTTCAACACTGTACCTCAGAGTCACTTCTGTCACGTGTCATTCTTTCCTCAGGGCCCAGCCAAATTCAAGGAGGTAGAGAAAGTGACTTTGGAGGGCAAATCCCAACTGGAGAAAGGCCCACTGGGATGGGAGATGTTAGGAGAGTCATCTTTGGAACACGCCATCTACCATACCGCTTTGACGGCTTGTTAGGAGGATTTGAGAACGAGTTGCATCTCTAGTAACCAGAAAAGCCCTGGTCCAGGAAGCGTCCGGAGTCTGGTGTGCAGGACAAGATGCAGGCAAGAGAGACCCACCTTTGACTTGCCAAAGTGTGAGCTCCGTGATAGCAAGAGTTTCTGTCCATTGAAATATACTAGTGAATCCCAGGCATTGAGAAAAGATACTCAACAAATATGGGTGGGTTAGGAGGAGACATATATATAAAATTGAGCATTTCAGGGTACCACCACAGGGAAAGCAAACAGGAGGCTCTCAGCACCTGGCCTGGTTTTGTAGGATCCAGAGAAGTCCTGAGATCTTAAGAATTCTCCCCAAGAGGAAACAGGAAGAGTGCAGTGGGTGCGTCCGGAGGGAATATCTGAGAGCCTGAGAATCTCTAGCAGGGCTAACTGGTGATGACCTCTCTCTCCTGCAGGCAGTCGGTAAGGACCGAAAGACATGACTCATGCTTCATATGTAAGGCAGGAAATGCAAGACTTTAAGGAACATGAAAAAAAAATCAAGAAAATAAAACACCTGCAAAGAAACAAAATAATGTTTCAGTAATTAACCCAAAGAAACATAAATATGGTTTCTTTATAAATATATATATATATATTAAAGATTTTATTTATTTGACAGAGAGAAATACAGTGAGAGAGGGAACACAAGCAGGGGGAGTGAGAGAGGGAGAAGCAGGCTTCCCGATGTGGGACTCGATCCCGGGTCTCCGGGATCATGACCTGAGCTGAAGGCAGTCGCTTAACCAACTGAGCCACCCAGGCGCCCCTATAAATATATTTTTATGCGACCTAAGGTAAGCTGTGATCTTGTTATACCTATGAGATGTTTTATGTCAGCGTCTTTATAATCACAGAGGAAGAACTGACAGTAGACACAAAAAAGATGAAGAGAAAAGAGTCAAAGCATATCATTATGCAAAATCATCAAATCAAGAAAAGAAAGGCAGCAAGAAAGAAGAAAGGAACAAAGACGTAATAGAACAGCCAGAAAACAATGAAGAAGATGGCAATAGTATGTCTCAGCAGGGAGCCCGCTTCCTCCTCTCTCTGCCTGCCTCTCTGCCTGCTTGTGATCTCTCTCTGTCAAATAAATCAATAAAATCTTTTAAAACAAACAAGACAGAATTATATATTGCCTATAAGAGACACACATCAGTTTTTTAAGAACACACAAAGGCTCAAAGTGAAGGGATAAAAGAAGATATTCCAAGCCACAAGCCACAGGGGCAAATATACTTTTATCAGACAAAATACACTTTATTTTTTATTTATTTATTTATTTTTGCATTTTTTTTACTGTTACTTAAATTTTTCCAGTGTTCCAAGATTCATTCCCCATTCCCCACACCCAGTGCTCCACGCTTTAGGTGTCCCCAGTACCCACCACCAGGCTCTCCCATCCCTCTACCCCCTCCCTCCAAGTCCCTCAGTTTGTTTCTGTGTCAATGGAATACTTGCCTCCATCAGAAAGGATGAATATCCAACTTTTGTAGCAATATGGACTGGATTGGAAGAGATTATGCTGAATGAAATAAGTCAAGTAGAGAAAGTCAAGTATCACATGGTTTCACTTTCATGTGGTGCATAAGGGGTAATATAGAGGACAGTAGGAGAAGGAAAGGAAATGGGAAGTAGGGTAATCCAGGGAGAGAAACGAAGCAACAGAGACTTTGGACACTTTATTTTTTAAAAAAATAAATAAAATCTTAAAAAAAAATAAGAGTTTTATTTGGCAGAGACAGCGAGAGAGGGAACACAAGCAGGGGGAGTGAGAGCGGCAGAAGCAGGCTTCCCGCCAAGCAGGGAGCCCCATGCGGGGCTCCAGGCCAGGACTCCAGGATCACGACCTGAGCCTAAGTGGCTGCCTTTGGCTCAGGTCATGATCCTGGAGTCCTGGGATCGAGCCCTGTATCGGGCTCCCTGCTCAGTGGGAAGCCTGCTTCTCCCTCTCTCACTCCCCCTGCTTATGTTCCTTCTGTAGCTGTGTTTCTCTCTGTCAAATAAATAAATAAAATCTTTAAAAAAAGAATAATTAAATTAATTTACAAATAGATGCAAAACTGGCTTTTTCCACAGGGGATGGAAAGAAATCAGTTGCCCTCCGCCGAATAGAATTACTTTCACTTCTGTAGACAAGAATCTTCTATATTTCGGGGCGCCTGGGTGGCTCAGTTGGTTAAGAATCTTCTATATTTCTATCAGTTGTTTACAACTCACAGGATTATGAAATAGCTCAAAGAAAATGGTGTAAATGCTTTAAAACAGATAAAACAAAAGGGGGGCAAGAGAGGGAGAAGCAGGTTCTCTGGTGAGCCCGATGTGGGTTTCGATCCCAAGACCCTGGGATCATGACCTGAGCCAAAGGCAGACCCTCAACCGACTGAGCCACTCAGGAGCCCTTGAAAATATTTTTTCTTCTTTTTTTTATTAATATATAATGTATTATTTGTTTCAGGGGTACAGGTCTGTGAATCATCAGTTTTACACAATTCATGGCACTCAGCACATGCCCTCCCCAATGTCCATCACCCAGCCACCCTATCCCTCCCCCTCCAACCTTATTCTTTTAAGATAAATGTTCCTCTTGGAGCGCTTGGGTGGCTCAGACGGCTAAGCCTCTGCCTTGGGCTCAGGTCATGATTCCAGACTCTGGGATCAAGTCCCGCATCCAGCTCCCTGTTTTTCAGAGAGCCTACTTCTCCCTCTCCCTCTGCCTGCTGCTCCCCTTGCTTGTGTTTTCTCTCCCTCTGTCATATAAATAAATAGATTTTTTTAAAAAAAGATAAATGTTCCTCTTTATGAGATGAAAGAAAAAAATCGATGTGGGGTAATGCGTCCTGACCCAGAGGTAAGGAATGAAATTGCTGTACTCCACACTGTATTTGTTTCAATAGTGTTTAGAGAACAAACTGAAACCATATAATTTCCCTGCATAAAGGTAAGCAAAGCTATAAAAATGGGGGCTTGGCTGTTAAATCTTGGCCCAGAAAAGAAAACCACCTGCTGACAGCCTCATTCGCCCCAAACCTCAAGACTCTTCTCCCTCGGGACCGCAGAAAAGGGTCATTGGTGCCACTTCCATTTTTGCCTTATTTCCACCACATCTAATAAATGGATTGTGGTACTTTCCTAAAATACACATGCACACGCGCGCGCACACACACACACACACACACACACACTGTGTGTGTATTATATATAAAAATATGTATATATACACACATATAAAATAAATGTACTGATCCCTGGCTCTGCCATGTAGGGAGGGAGAGACCGCAGAGGAACAAGGGGGCAGAGGAGAAAGGGGGTGAAGGCATAGACCTGCGACTGAAGAGGTCACTCGGAAATTGGATTCTCCAGCCCCAGCTGCCCCCGCAGGTACCACTTGGATGAGAGCTAACCCCCCCCAGCCCTTCTCAATTCCTGATGCTTACAATTTTAAGAAAAGTAAAGCCAGTACTTTTTAGGGTGGCTTGTTGTGTGGCGGTAAATAAGCAAAACAGCGAGGGGGTATTCTGCTCACTTCAGCAACCAAGAAACTGAGTCTAGCGCTTGAAGGAATTTTCCTGAGTGGGGGCTCAGGTTGCACGCACGTAGTTTAATTTCAGTGGTTTTCCCCAAACCTAGACTAGTGGTTCTCAACTGGGGGCGGGGGGACTCTGCCCCTCCCAATGGACACTGGGCAACATCTGGAGACTTTTATAGTTGCCACATGGGGGAACTGCTGGCATTAAGTGTGTGTGGGCCACGGATGCCTCTTGATATCCCACAGTGGCCAGGACAGCCCCACCACGGAGAATTGATTCAGCTGTAAATGTCAGTAGTGCTGAGTTTGGGAAATCCTGCTGCAGATCTCAGAATCTGGTTCTTCTACTTATGACTAATTCTGTATCACGTGGGCTCGGAGTAAAGCTCCCTTTCTGGAGTGTAGTATCCAGCTCTGGGAGGGCTGTCCTCGTCAGCTTGAGCTGCCATAAAAAAGTATCACAGACTAGAGGGCATGGACAACAGACATTTATTTCTTTAAGAGTTCTTTTTTTCCCCCCAAAGATTTAATTTATTTATTTGACAGAGAGAAACAGACCTAGAGAAGGAACACAAGCAGGGGGAGAGAGTGAGGGAGGAGCAGGCTTCCTGCTGGGATTTGGGGACCATGACCTGAGCCGAAGGCAGATGCTTAACGACAGAGCTGCCCAGGCGCCCTATTTTCTTAATAGTTCTTGAAGCTGGAAAGTTTGAGATCAAGGTGTCTGCAGGGCTGGTTTCTGGTGAGGACTCTCCTCACTTCCATATGGCAGATAGCCACCTGCTTGCTGTGTTTTCAAAGGGTGGAAAGAAGGTACTAAGTTCTGTGGAGTTTTTCTTATCAGGGCACCAATTGCATCAAGAGGATTCCACACTCATGACTTCATCTAAACCATTCTCTTCCCAAGGGAAAACACTGTTTATGTCACTCACCTAAAATAAAACTATTTCTCTATGTATGCCCACTAAAGGGGAACTCTTTCCTTCTCCCCCGCCCCCACTCCAGTTTCCTTTGAAGCATAATTGACATGCAACAGGGTCTACAACATAATGATGTGAAAGTCATAGATACTGTGAAATGATCACCGCAATAAGGGTAGTTAACATCCATCACCTCACATTACTAATGGTTACAAAAAGGTTTCTTTTCCCTTGCGATGAGAATTTTTAAGATTTACTCTTAGCAACTTTGAAATATACAAAATAGTATTGTTAGCTATAGTCACCGTGCCATACATTACATCCCGAGAACGTTGGGATGTTCCCAATTGGGATGTTCCCAATGGACCATGGAGGTTGGTCCCTTTTAACCATCTTCACCCAATTCCCCCTCCTCCATCTCCCTCTTTCCTTCTACTCTACTCATTGAACACTTTGGACGCCACACCCTAGGTGTGGACAGACACCAGTTGGGTTTCCTACAATTCAATGGCATCACCATGTACATAGAGTTAGCTGTAAGATCCCCCAGGTTAAGGCTTCCATGAGACTGCCCCTGATTTCAGGTGTCAATCACGTCTGGGCCGCTGACCAACAGGCTGTAAGTGGAGGGTTCCCTGGAGACTCCTCCTTGGGTTGACAATTTGCTAACACAACTCACAGAACTCAGGAAAACAGTCTACTAACTAGATTACCCCTTTATTATAAGAGGACACAACTCAGGAACACCAGATGTTAGAGACGCAAGAGGGTAAAGTGTGGAGGGGCGTGAAACTTCCGGGGCCTTGTCCAGGTGCCCCGCCCTCCCAGGACCGCGACGTGCTCGACAGCGGAAGTTCTCTGAACCCCTTGGCTCAGCCTTTTATGCAGGCTTTGTTGTGTAGGCATGATTGATGAAATCAGTAACCAATGGCCAGTAGGGATGAGCTCAACTCCAGTCCCTCTGCCCACACAGGTCACCAGGGAGCCTCACCGAAAGTGCGAACCCTCTGGCGACAATCTCTCCTATCCTTAGGGGCTTTCCAAGAGTTACTTCAGAACACAAATCAGGCGTGGTTGAGTTTCAAAAGGGGCTTATTATGAATAATGACAAAATTACAGGATTTTAGGAGCTCTGTGTCAGGGACTGGGGACAAGACCAAATATATATAAATATAAATATATATGTATTTAATATATAAAATATATAAATATATACATATTTAATATATGAATATAAATATATATTACATATATATAAATACACTTTACACACAATATCACACCTCCCAAAAGCCCCATCTTCAACTATCATCACACTGGGGTATAAGCCTTCAGCTTGCAAAATTTGGGAGGAACACTCCATCTATAATCTCTTTTTTCTCCCGCTGTCAGAGGCTGCTTTGGCTGAGCTCTTACCAGGCTGTTTCACTGGTCTACAACCCCTACTGCTTATGTCTCTGGTATTGATTACTTCCTTCTCAGTGAATTCCCCATTTTGTCTCTCATGCAGGATCACAGTTTGGGGACCAGTTTGTTAGAAGGAACAGATTTTAAGAGCCAGCAATTTCAGAAAATTGGTGAGCGCCTGTAATAGGTTATGTTAATTTTGAAACCCAAATCACAGGGTTTTTAAAATGGAGGTAGAATTTATATAATGACAAGCATAGCATCACAAGGCATGGAGCAATGCTTACGCCTGGGGAATCCACATGCCTTTCAAGATTTAGAGTTTTTCCATCACTCCAGACGTGTCCTATGCGTCCTTCCAAGAACAACATTGTTCTGGCGCTCTATTGCAATTCATAAACATCGCCTGTTCTGGAATTTCTGAGTTATGGAAGTATATAGACTGTATCCTTTCTTTCACTCAAAAGAATGTTTTTGAAGTTTGGCCTCAGCAGTTCATTCCTTCCTCAGTGTTGAGTAACATTTCACTTTATGAATGGAGCAGCCTGCTCATCCTGTTGGAAAAGAGACAATGACCCTGAATGGAGTCATTTGCGCCCAGGACGGCAGACCAAGACACGATTGTAGCTTCAGCCTCCCAGAAATGTAACCTTGGAACCATCAACCTGAAATGTCCTGACCAGTGTTAATGGGGTATTGTGTGAATTGTTAATTAGGACCC
Source organism: Spilogale gracilis (assembly GCA_004023965.1). NCBI lineage: Eukaryota > Metazoa > Chordata > Mammalia > Carnivora > Mephitidae > Spilogale > Spilogale gracilis. Next base: position 7,795 of record PITA01019649.1, read on the forward strand.
CTGTGATTTCCTCTTCCTCCTCCCCAGAACATACAAGACAGCCTGGAACTATCTTCTCTTTTGCTTAGCTAACAACTTTTCTGCCCCACTCTCCTTCTTAGAAATATTTTCCATTTCGTACTGCTTCACAGAGTACCCCTTTACGGGAAGGGATGCTACCCAACTATGGATGATTAAACTCGCTCTGTTGAATTTTCTTTTTAAAAAATCTATTCCCGCATTGATGGACATTTGGGTTGTTTCCAGTTTTTGCTTACTATGAACCGTGATGCCACGAACAGCACTGCCCTCCTGTCTCATGTGTTCACTATTCTCAGGGAAATACCTAGAAGTGAAATGAACAGTTACAGGGTTGGCACAATTTAGTTTTTTTTTTTCAAGGCCTGCACCATAATTTCTTTTTAAAATAGCAATTTAAAAATCAAATAGAAACAGAAACTTGAAAACACATATATACATTGGTATGTCAGTTAAAACCATGTGGCCCCTATATGTTACCATTTTCACACAACCTGATGATAATTCAGTGAATCTCTTTTCACGAAAAAAAAAAAGTTTCCTTTATTCTAAGTATATTAAAATATACTTAATATTCACTATCTTAGTCATTTTATTTTTATTTTTTTTTATTTATTATTTTTTTTAATAGGTTTTATTTTTATTTTTTTTTTTTTTTAAGATTTTATTTATTTGACAGAGAGAAACACAGCCAGAGAGGGAACACAGCAGGGGGAGTGAGAGAGGGAGCAGGCTTCCCGCCGAGCAGGGAGCCCGATGTGGGACTCGATCCCGGGTCTCCAGGATCATGACCTGAGCCGAAGGCAGTGGCTTAACCAACTGAGCCACCCAGGCGTCCCTATCTTAGTCATTTTAAAGTGCCCGGTTCAAGGGAATCAGATACATTCATATTGTTGTGTAACCATTCCCATTATTCTCCCTCTGGACTGTTTCCATCCCGCTCCTTTTTTTTTAAGTAATATAATTTTTACTTTTTAAAGCAATATACTTTTTAAAAAAAGATTTTATTTATTTGACAGAGAGCTAGAGAGATAGCACACGTAGGGAGAGCAGCAAGCAGAGGGAGAGGAAGAAGTAGGTTTCCCACTGAGCAGGGAGCCTGATGCGGGGCTCCATCCCAGGACCCTGGGATCATCACCTGAGCTGAAGGCAGATGCTTAATGGACTGATCCACCCAGGTGCCCCTATCCTGCTCCCTTTTGCATTTATATTTTTTTATACCTTCCCCCCCACCCCCAAGCTTGAATTTGCTGGGAATGACTTAGAAACTGAAAACCTAAAACTGGTTTTGAACTGTTGCTCTTTTTGAGTGTTTTCGTTTTGAGTATGTCTCTCTAAGTCTCTCTCAATGTATTCTGTCCATTTGTTGTTTTTTCTCTTTTGCCTGTCTCATCCTCTGATTCAGATCTTCTGGAGAAAATTGAACATGTGTTATAACTATTTCAGGCTTATGAGACACACCTGGTAGGGAGCTGACTACTGGAATCATCTGGAAAGTTTTAACACTGAGCCTGGAGACCATCGGAGACCTATTGCATTGGAATTTCTAGGTGTCAGGTCCAGGAATATGTATTTTTTAATCTCTTTTTTAAAGATTTTATTTATTTATTTGTCAGAGAGAAAGAGAACACAGGCAGAAGGAGGGGCAGGCAGAGGGAGAAGCAGGCTCCCTGCTTAGGAAGGAACCTGATGTGGGACTCGATTCCAGGACCCTTGGATCATGACCTGAGCCGAAGGCAGACACTGAACTGACTGAGCCCCCCAGGCATTCCAGGAATATGTATTTTAACAACTTGCTGGATGTGGTAGGCAGAAGTGAAAACCAATCCCAATGACCTTGGCCCCTATATAATTCCCTTCCCTGTGAAAATGATAGGATATAACTCCATGATTATGTTACATGGCAAAAGAGATTTTGTAGGTTTTGTTTAGTTGACTCTGAGTTAATCAAAAGAGATAATTCGGGTGGGCCTGAGTTCATGACACAAGCTCTTTAAGGGTAGATCTAGAAGTCACAGATGGGGAAAGTCAAGAGGCCAGAGAGATTCACAAGTTGAGAAAGAGTCAGCCTGTCCTTGTTGGCTTTGAAGTTGGAGGGAATCCTATGGCAAGAACCCAAGCACACCTTCAAGCTGAGGGTGACCACTGGCCAACAGTGAGCAAGAACGTGGGGCCCTCAGTCCTACAAATGCAAGGAGCAAAACTGTGCCGACAACATCAATGAACTTGGACATGATTCTTCTCCAGTCTAGCCCCCAGATGAGAACACAGCTTGGTTAACATCTCAGTTATGAAGCCCCAGCAAAGAATCCTGCTGAGCTTTTTCTGGACTCCTGATCTGTGGACACCATGGCTTTAAACCACTAAGTTTGTGGTGATTCATTTCACAGCATAGCTGACACCTAGTCATTTCTATGTGGCCAACTTACTGATTGGGGTCACTTGTCCTGTGTGCAAAGATACTTCAGAACCATGGACAATGAAGTCTGTGCCTGCGAAGAGCTAACTGGTTGATTAATCAATCACCTTCCAATATGATGCAACTCTTTTGGGCAGTCTTGGGCTTGAGCCTTGATTATTGGTCTAATTAGTTCTTGTTAGGGCTGATAGACTTGACTTTTCTTTGCCAGACATAAAGATGTGTCTTGGGGGGTCCTATAAGGTCCTGAGCGAACTAGTCTGTGCCTATTTCTTCAGAAGGATCTTGTACCACCCTCTTCCTCGAAGGCATCAGCCTCCTCTTGGCTACTGTCCACTGATGTTCCTACACTCAGGAATTCCTTCCTGGCTCCTCTCAAACCGCCCACCTCCCCTTCCCAGCCAGCACCAGCTCATCCATTCTTAGTGTTTGCCTTGAAACTCACTCTTTCAGGGGCCCCTTCCTCAATGCTGCCTCCAAATTAAGCAAGATCTCCCAGATATATAAAAATTTACAGCTCCCTAAACTGATGCTTTTACAAATCTTATTATAACTCTCTTTTAAAATATTGTCATGATCTCAGGGTCCTGGGATCGAGGCCCGCATCAAGCTCTCTGTTCAGCAGGGAGCCTGCTTCCTCCTCTCTCTCTGACTGCTTCTCTGCCTACTTGTGATCTCTCTCTGCCAAATAAATCAATAAAATCTTTTAAAAAATTGTTTTTTTGGTAATAATTTGTTTGTTGCCCCCCACCCCCGGAGACTGGCTAGCCATTCCTCAGAACTGTCCCCTTTTCTTCTTGGGCACACACAGCTCTTAGGCTGTGAGTCTTAGCCTCCTTGGCTGTAGGGTGGCCGAGTTCGAGTCAGTGGACTCTGACATGAAGCTTAAGGACTGAGCCACCCAGGTGCCCTGAAATACCTATACTGATGTCATCTGTAAGTACCTCCATCCCCCACAACCATCATTTAGCCAGTAGGAGGTGCTGGAAGGAAATGAAAGATAGGAGGTCACCGACAACTGGGTATTTATTTCCCCTAGACCTCTCTGCTGGGTCACCTTATATTAAGAAAAGAAAGATATCTAAATCTTGGGGAAAAACAAAACAAAAACAAACCGGCAACCTGGTAGATGGCCGCATTTCCTTTCAGGATCACTGCTTAATGTGCTTGGCAGCTAGGGTCTCCAGGAAGCAGATGCTGACACTGAGTAAGAAGTGTAAGAGAATTGGGTGCCTGGGTGGCTCAGTTGGTTAAGCAACTGCTTTCGGCTCAGGTCATGATCCCGGAGACCCGGGATCGAGCCCCACATCGGGCTCCCTGCTCGGCGGGAAGCCTGCTTCTCCCTCTCTCACTCCCCCTGCTTGTGTTCCCTCTCTGGCTGTGTTTCTCTCTGTCAAATAAATAAATAAATAAAATCTTAAAAAAAAAAAAAAAAGAAGTGTAAGAGATTTACCGCAACGGAATGTTTCACAATTTAAAATGGGAAGGAAGCAAGATGGATAGAAGGAACCTCAGACTATAATCCAGATTGACCAAGTTCCAGCCAAGCCAGCATAGGCATCTAGAGTGAAAATAAAAATAAATAAATACATAAAAGTCCCATTCTCTTTAGCTGCAACCTCCCCATTCCCTGTCCCCCACCCCAGCCCTTGATAGTTACTAATATAATTTCTGTTCCTATAGATGTGGGTATTCTGAGTATTTCATGTGAATGGGATCATGCACTATGTGACCTTTTGTGTCTGGTTTCTTTCACTTAACACGATGTCTTCAAAGTTCATCCACGTTGTAACATGTGTCCGTACTTTCTTCCTCTTTATGCCTGGATAATATTACATTGTAGAAATGTAGCACATTTTGTCTTTCCACTCATCAATTAATGGACATTTGGGTTGTTTCCACTTTTTGGTTATTACAAATAATGCTATGACAGACATTTGTGTAAAAGCATTCATTGGGGCACCTGGGTGGCTCAGTTGGTTAAGCAACTGCTTTCGGCTCAGGTCATGATCCCAGAGACCTGGGATTGAGCCCCACATCGGGCTCCCTGCTCGGCGGGAAGCCTGCTTCTCCCTCTCACTCCCCCTGCTGTGTTTCCTCTCTGGCTGTGTTTCTCTCTGTCAAATAAATAAAATATTTTAAAAAAAAAACATCCATCAGTGTTGTTTGTATCAGCAAATTAATTTTGGGTGTTCTTTGACTTATGCACATTATGTTTCCTGGATTTGAAACCTGTCCTACCATCTTAGCCATTCCTTCATTAATGAACGAGCTGAGTAAAATCTTTGAATACATGCTTGTTTTATATTAGTATGACCATTAAAGCTTTCATTTTTTGAATTTCACTGAAGGCCAGAGATCTTATTCTGCAGCCTTTTGCAGCAATCAGGGCTCTGCTCCCTGGGTTCCCGTAATTGCTTCCTCCTCTGGCCTCTGCGGCCTGTGGCTAGCCCAGGGATCCACATCATTCCTGCTGAGTTCCCTTAACCCTGTCCACGCTATTGAACACTGGCCCTTTACCAAGCACAGTGCATGTGCTACTTGTTTCCAGGCTGGATCTGACTGATGCTGTAGAGGCAGGGAACATTATGGGATGTGGTTCACTCTCCCCAGTGGAAACCAGTCACGCATAGCACGTCCTCAGCAGGCCTTCGTAGAATGAATAAATCAAAGGGCACATTCAGGCACTCAATCTGCTGGTTCTTAAAGGCTTCTTACGTATCTGCTGTTACAAATTGGCAATATTGATCGACTGAAGTTTAAGAAATCCCTTTATGGCCAGTGTTTCTGAAAATTGCTTACTGCAAGGAATCACCTTTCACCATACGACATAGATAAGACCCACAGATGTCTCCCCTTGCTTATCTGTAGTAAGGCCAGACACAGACCCTCCAACCCTCATTCTTAGCCTCAGAAGTAATCAGCCCAACTGCTTGTCCCCACTGATCCATCAGAAACACAGTACTTGCTCACCAAACTTTGGTTAAGCTCCTCTCCTTGCCACAGGTCCTCACCTGAGCCAGGAGACAGCCCCTCTCTGAGAACAGGCTAGCCTCGGAATAAAACTTTCTCTGACCCCATATCCCACAGTCCTTTCATCCCACTTACCCCAGTGCCAGAAAGTTCAATTCTTTCAAGCGTTGTTTATTCCTTTCTATAAAAGAAAAATTTGGCCTAACCCTTGAGACTTTATGCTCAGAGTTCTCCTATCACAATACGCCCCCTGACCCATTTCAATATCTTCCCCTGCCCCGTTGTAAGAACTCTTTTGTTTAAATAAAGTCTCTTTTTACTAAGTCTGGGTCTGTTTTTTAACAGACAGAATGATGGTCTGTGTGCCCAGCCAGACACACATGGTGCAGGAGAGGGGAATTTCCTCCACCCTGTTTTGGGAATTATTTCTAGTAGTTTGAATTATATACAATTGGTTGGAATTCTCATCTCTTAGATATCTTAATTTCTAGTGAAATCTAAAAACAAAGCCGTTATGAACTGTTGCATACCAACATTCTGTAGATGGGTAAATTATGAATATACTACTTCATTATTTCTAGAAGCATATATTTTCCACAATTTTCAATGTGGCACATTTTTTAGTAACAGACCCCCAAATTCTTTCATTCGAATAGGAAGCCCAAAGCAGGAAAACTAAGAGTTATGTTTTGGAGCTCCTGGGTGGCTCAGTCGTTTAAGTGTCTGCCTATGGCTCAGGTCATGATCCCGGAGTCCCAGGATCCAGCCCGCATCAGACTCCCTGCTCAGCAGGAAGCCTGCTTCTCCCTCTCTCACTCCCTCTGCTTGTGTTCCCTCTCTAGCTGTGTTTCTTTCTGTCAAATAAATAAATAAAATCTTTTAAAAAAATAAGAGTTATGTCTGGCAATTAATGTTTCATTATATTATCTTATTTGGAAATAATCTAGATACTTAATGAATATCTGTCATGTAACTTTTAATTTAGTAGAACTTTAAGATTTCAAGGTACCAAAATATTTTGGAGACTATTTTAAAGTAGACATATTTTATAAAATCTAATCACTATTGAAAAGTTCATTTATAAACTTTTAGCCCATGTTTATTTCATTCACGTGTTCTTAACAGTTATGTTTAGATTACTTACTGGGGTGGTTGGCTCAGTCCATTCAGCACATGACTCTGGACCTCAGGGTTGTGAGTTGGAACCCCATGCTGGTTGTAGAGATGCCTTAAATAAATAAAATCTTAAAGGTGAAGCAAAGTTAACCATCATCTTCAGTCATTTCTCGTAGTGACAAAGTTCGTTATATAGCTATATTAGTACCCAACGTTCTAGGGCTGGAGGCCCTTCTAAAAGGCTGTGTGCCTGCAAAAGGAGGTTATGCATACGCTATGTGTGTTTTCGGTTTGTATTTGAACCTGGGAGTTCAGATGCAGCTCAAGCTCAAGGAAGGCCAGGCATGTCTGGGCTTGTCTCCTGAGCATCGGGGCACCAATCTATCTGGGCCTATTTGCATAATGACAACGACCAGTTCCCACAGTACAGAGTTAATTCAAAGGGCGGAAAGAACCACACAACTGTAATGTGATCTCGTGGTAGGGGCAAGAGGAGAAGAGTCTGCCCCCACACTGCCCACGTGGATTTTTTTACTTTCTCTGGGTCTCCTGTGATCCCAATGGAGAACAGATGGAATGTGAGGAAAAATTAATGGATCAGTTTTCACAAAGGCGGAACGATTTTGCCACCTTCTCCTAGAACCCAATTTTGGAGGAGGTCTCAGTGATGGCTTAAGCCCCACACGTTTTAAATCCTCAAGGGCCGTGTCCCTGGACATTGATGCCTTCACCAAAGAACTGAGAGGCCACAGGTCTATCGCTGTACTCATTCCAACCCCTGAGGGGTAAAGAAATACAGAATGTGGGGACACTCGTTTCTTGCATCATGCTGAAGGGTGTGGTTGCCCCAACTGGGGAACTCTGAGCTATCTTTGTTCAAATAGTTTCATTTAGGTCCTAGAGGTGTTAAGGTTTGGGGAGGGGAGGAGTTCAGATTAGATACACATCCGGGCATGGTCTTTGAGCTAGTATCTGGTGAAAATGAAAAAGATACATTTTTTTTCTTTCTCAGCTTTCTTTCTCTGATTTTTACCACCATCCTTCAAAAGAGGCATGCCGAGAATGTTAAAATCGGGGTCTTCCGTCTGGCTCGGTCGGTGGAACGTGTGACTCTTGATCTTGGGGTTGTGAGTTTGAGCCCCACATTAGGCGTAGAGATGACTTAGAAATAAAATCTTAGGGGTGCCTGTTGGCTCGGTCGGTGGAACGTGTGACTCTTGATCTTGGGGTTGTGAGTTTGAGCCCCACATTAGGCGTAGAGATGACTTAGAAATAAAATCTTAGGTGGCTCAGTTGTTAGGCATCTGCCTTCAGCTCAGGTCATGATCCCAGGGTCATGGGATTGAGCCCTGCATTGGGCTCCCTGCTCGGTGGGAAACCTATTTCTCCCTCTCTCACTCCCCCTGTTTGTGTTCTCTCTCTTGCTGTGTTTCTCTCTGTCAAATAAATAAATAAAATCTTTAAAAAGGATAAAATCTTAAAAAGGACAACAACAGAGAATGTTAAAGTCATGAATTCCCGATGAGGGTGGGCCTCATCTAATCAGCTGAAACGTGGGTAGAACAAAAAGGCCACGTAAGAGGGAACTCTTGCCTGTCTTTGAACTGGATTTTTTTTTTTTCATGCCTCAGACTGGAACTCTGGCTCTTTCTGTCCGTCTTGAGCCTGTAGACCCCTGGACTGCACTAGAGCATTGCTTCTCTGTGGTTCCTACCTCTCCAGTTCCCCCTCCTGACTGGTCTGGTTCCACGATTGTGTAAGCTAATTCCTTGTAGTAAATATCCTTCTATATTTTTGTGCCTCTTATTGATTTTGTTTTTCTGAAGAATCCTTACTAATCTACTTTCTGTCTCTATAGGTTTTTCTGTTATGGACATTCCCTATAACTGGAATCATATAATATGTACCTTTTTGTATCTGACTTCTCTTGCTTTGTATCCTCTTTTCAAGGTTCATTCATGTTGTAATATGTTTCCATACTTCATTCTTCAGCTGTCAATCAGTGCCTATCAGACCACATTTTGCATATCCATTCATTTGTTGTGGACATTTGAGTTGTTTCAATTTGGGGGCTATTACAAATAATGGCGTAGTAAACATTTGTGTGCAGCTATTGTGAGGACTGTATGTTTTTATTTCTTTTGGGTGCATACCTAGGAGTGAAACTGCTTCATCATGCGGCAGTTTTGTGTTTAATTTTTGAGGAATGGCTGGGCTGTTTTCCAAAGACACTGGATCTTTTTAGAATCCCATCAGCACTGGAATGAGGGTTCCTGCATTAGTCAGAGTTCTCTGGAGAAACAGAGCCTACAGGAGATATGCATCTGTAAAGAGATTTAATATGAGGAATTGGCTCATGAGAGTATGCCCCATGATCTGCCATCTTCATGCCTGAGACTGAAGAGAGCTGTTGGTGTAATTTGAGAAACAGAAGAGTTGATGGACATTACAGTCCAAGGGCAGGAGAAGACCAACGTCACAGCTCAATGAGGCACTCAAGAAGGACAAAGATCCCTCCTCTGCTTCTCTTCTATTCAGGTCCTCCACAAGTTGGACGAGGCCCACCCTCGTCATGGAGGGCAGTGCTCCCTTCTCAATCTATAGATTCAGATGCTAAGCTCTTCCAGAAACACCCTCACAGACACATCCAGACATCATGCCTAACCAGGTGTGTGGGCACCCCATGATCTGGTCAAGCGGACATCTAAACCATCCAGTTCTGATTTCTGTCCATCCTCACCAGCATTTTTTATTGTCTGTCTTTTTGATGATATCAACCCTAGGGTATGTATAGTGGTATCTCACAGTGGTCTTGATTCACATTTCCCTCCCAGCTAATGATGTTGAGGCTTTCGTTTGTCTTTTCTTTAACCAATATTTATCTTTTCTCCCTATCATTATTATCCTCATTCTTTTGATAACCACAGATATTCTAATGTCTAAAGTAAACAAGGTTACCCTGGTCCTAATGGTGAGTCAGCAAACTACTGCCATGTGTAGCTGTTATTTGTAGACATCATGGTGAAGGAAAGTACCAGGGGTGCAGAAAGAGAGAATGATCTCATCTTGGGGTGGGGAGGATTGTGTTGAAGTCTCCTGGAATGACCTTTTAAAACTACAAATTCAATCAGATTCCTCCTCACTCTGACACCTTCAATGACTCCCTCTTTTCTGGGCAATAAATCCTTAGTCTGGCATTCAAAATTCTGCCTAACGTGGTTCTAGCCTCATTTTTTACTGCAAAATACACCCAAGAACCTCCTCCATTTGTGCCATTGTGAGGCTCATGACTTGACAGTGGAGTGATCCAATTCATTTCCAAAAGTGGATGATGATCCTTTTGTTTATGAAAACCTCTTCATGGGTCCTAATATATAATCTTTGGTGATTGTTGAACAATATAACCCTGGATATCATGAGGGTAGAACTCAGGTACTTTGCATGATAGAGTCAGCAGAATTTTGAGACAAGGGAGTGAGATCTATGAAGAGAGAGACAAGGGCAGGGGGCAGGGAGGAGAGGAACAGGAGCTAGTGAGAGAATGGAACCCCAATCACTACAGCAAATGGGAGGGCATGTATGTTTTCCCTTGGCTGCCTGTAATGAATGATTGCCAACCTTGTGGCTTAAAGCAACACAAGTTTAGGGGCACCTGGGTGGCTCAGTTGGTTGAGCCACTGCCTTTGGCTCAGGTCATGATCCTGGAGTCCCGGGATCGAGCCCCACATCAGGCTCTCTGCTCCGCAGGAAGCCTGCTTCTCCCTCTCTCACTCGCCCTGCTTGTATTCCCTCTCTGGCTGTGTTTCTCTCTGTCAAGTAAATAAATAAAATCTTTAAAAAAACAACAACATAAGTTTACATTATTATGGTTCTAAAGGTCAGAGTGTGAAATAGTTCTCACTGGGTTAAAAGAATGAAACTGGACCTCTATCTTACAACCTTCCACAAAACAACAACTCAAATGGATTAAAGTCTTGAACATTTAACACGAAGGGCAAAGGCAACAAAAGCAAAAAGAGACACATAGCGCTATCTCAAGGTAAAAAGCTGCACAGAAAATGAAGCCATCAACAAATGAAAAGGCAAGGAATGGAAAAAAAATATTCATAAACTGTATATCTGAAGGGATATTGTAAATCATGTATCTGAAGGGATTAGTATACAAAATACATAAAGAATCCACACAACTCCGTAAAAAAAGAAGCAGTCCAATTACAAAAAGTGAGAGGAGGGCCTGACTAGACATTTTGCCAAAGAAGACATACAGGTGGTCAGTTGGTACATGAAAGATGCTCACCATCACTCATCATGAGGGAAATGGAAATCCAAATCACATGAGATATCCCTTTACACCCATCAGAACAGCTATTCTTCCCATACTCACTTAGCCGTGCTGTCCTCTTGAAACTCAGATCGACTAACAAGCAATCTGGAAGGTTGTATTGCAACATGGCCTGTGATCCTTTTAAAAGGTAAATCAGTGGAAGGACTATACAAAATCGGGCTTTTTTTGTTCTTTCTTTTACTTTATATTCTTATATTCTTCTGCTCTTCCCCCCTCTCCCCCACTGGCCATGTTTTACTTTTGGAAAATTTTTAAAAGCTGCAAATCCAAACATCATTGCCAAGACCAGTGTCAAGGAATTTATCCCCTATGCTTTCTTCTAGGGACTTTATGGTTCCAGGTCTTACGTTCAAGTCTTTAATCCATTTGGAGTTGATTTTTCATATGGTGTAAGATAGGGATCTGGTTTCATTCTTCAATCACCCTTTCTCCGTTGCATATTATTGACTCTTTTCTCATAGATTAATTGACCATATATGTATGGATTTATTTCTGGACTCTATTCTGATCCATTGATTGATGTGTTTGTTTTTATGCCAATACCATACTGTTTTGATTACTATAGCTTTGTAATATAATTTGAAATTAGGTGTATGATACCTTTCCCCTTCTGTCTTTCTTTCCTTTTATTTCTTAAGATTTCTTTGGCTAGGGGCACCTGGGTGGCTCAGTAGGTTAAGCCTCTACCTTCAGCTTGGGTCATGATCTCAGAGTCCTGGGATTGAGCCCCACAATTGAGCTTTCCCTTATTTCTCTGCCTGCCTCTCTGCCTACTTGTGATCTCTTTGTCAAATAAAAAAAAAAAGGTTGCTCTGGCTATTTGGTTGGAGTCTTTTATGGTTCCATATAAATTTTAGAATTTTTTTTCTATTTCTGTGAAAAAATGCCATTGGAATTTTGATAGGGATTGCATTGAATCCATAGCTGGATTTGGGAAATATGGACATTTTAACAATATGAATTCTTCCAGTCTATAAAAATAGGATAACTTTCCAATTGTTTGAGTCCTCTCATGATCCTTTGTATTTCTGCAGAACGGGTTGTCATATCTCCTCCTCCCACATTTCTTTTTTTTTTTTTTTTTAAGATTTTATTTATTTGACAGTGAGAAACACAGCTAGAGAGGGAACACAAGCAGGGGGAGTGAGAAAGGGAGAAGCAGGCCTCCCGCCGAGCAGGGAGCCCAATGTGGGACTCGATCCCGGGTCTCCGGGATCATGACCTGAGCCGGGATCATGACCTGAGCCGAAGGCAGTCGCTTAACCAACTGAGCCACCCAGGCACCCCTCCTCCCACATTTCTGATTTTTTTTAGTCTTCTCTGTTTTTTTCCTGGCCTTGTGTATTTTGTTTACATTTCAAAGAGTTTGCTCCTTATTTCATTGATCTTTTCTATTGTTTTATGAGTCATTGTTAACTCTTCCACCTGTGGCTACATTTAATAATGCTGCTACAAGCATGAGTGTACTAAATTTAGAAATTTACATCCAATTGACATCAACTTGTATGTCCTGTGGAGATCACCTTGGAAACTAGGATTTCACAAGTCCACTGCTTAATCTTTTGAAACTCAAAATTTCTTTCTTTCTTTTTTTTATTTAAAGATTTTATTTATTTATTTGACAGAGAGAAATACAGATAGAGAAGGAACACAAGCAGGGGGAGTGAGAGAGGGAAAAGCAGGCTTCCCGCCAAGCAGGGAGCCCCATGTGGGGCTCGATCCCAGGTCTCCGGGATCATGACCTGAGCCGAAGGCAGTCGTCCAACCAACTGAGCTACCCAGGAGCCCCTCAAAATTTCTTTCTTGACTCCACCATGCTTCCGCTGAGGCAATTTTCGTTGCTTTGTGTTTTACTAATAAACTTCATTTTTTATAACAGTTTTAGATTTATAGAAAAGTTGAGCATAGAGTACAGATTTCTGATATACTTCCATGCATACAGTATCTCTATTTTTAATATCTTACATTAGTATAGAACCTCTGCTACAACTCATGAACCAATTGTGATACATCATTATTAACTAAATCCTGTAGTTGATTCAGATTTCCTTTGCTTTTCCCCTAATATCTTTTTCTGCTCAGGATCCCATCCATGATTCCCAAGTACATTTGGTTATCACATCTCCTTAGGTTCCTTTTGGCTGTGACAGTTTCTCAGACTTTCTTTAGATGACTTGGAGAATTCTGAAAGGGTATTTTTGTAGGATACCTTCTTCTTGGAATTTGTCTGATTTTTTTCCCCCTAGTTTGACTGGAGTGATGGATTTTGGGAGGAAGACCACAGAGGTGAAATGTTCTCATCCTCTCATATGGGTGGGGGGGCTGTTGCAATGGCTTATCACTACTGATGTTGGTCTTGGTGTGAGGATCAACACCTGGCTGAGGTGTGTTGATCAGGTTTTTCCACTGTAAAATCACTCCTCATCCCCATACTCTCCATTTTGTCTTCTTTGGAAGGAAGTCACTATGTAGAGCCCACACCTAAGGAGTGGGGAGTTGTTCTTTCCTCCTTTAGGATGGAGTAGCTACATTGTGAAAATTATAAAGGAAAATGTCATTAAAATGGAGTTGGGATGTGTGGCAGGGAGAGCTCTCATGCCCTACCACTCATCATTAATTGCAAATCCAACAAGAAGAGGCACACCTTCTACATGGATACATTTTACCACAGCAGCAAGAGGAAGAAAGTTTCCCTTCTCCCTTAGCAGCAGTGGAGCTGATGGGAGACAGCCACAACTCACCTAACGAGAAGCCACTACACGTCAAACTCCCAGGTTACTCCAAAAGACTCTTTGTTTATGACAGCCTTCCCAATTTCCCGCTTTCCTCTAGAAAAGAACAGTCCTTTGTTTGGCAGACTTCCCTATGGTTTTGCCATAGCTTGCTTGTCGTGGATTGCAGTTCTCTGCTATTCCCGAATAAACCCATTTTTGCTGATAAAATAACTGGCAGGTTCCCCCCTCCCCAAGATTTTATTAATTTACTTAGAGAAAGAGAGTGGGAGAGAGTAAAAGAGCAGAAGGAGAAAAGGGAGAGGGACAAGAAGACTCTGTGCTGGGCATGGAGCCAGATAAGGGACTTGATCTCAAAACCCTGAGATCACGAACTGAGCCAAAACCAAGAGTGGGTTGCCTAACGGACTGAGGCACCCAGGCACCCCATAACTGGCAGTTTCATTTTTAAGGTTAAAAACAGAAATCATTTGAAATTCTGCACAAGAATTTCCCCATTTATATATTCAATCACTTATTTATATCAATATGGACTCATGGATATTTATTTTATATTTTGAATTATAATTCAGTATTATTCTACTTATTTTATTGCTCAATTGTTCCAGTTTTAGTCATTGGAGGCTTTGTCAGTTGGCTTCTGTGCTCATTCAACAAACACAGACCAATATGACATTTCTCTTCCTTCCTCTTTCTTTCTTTCTTTCTTTCTTTCTTTCTTTCTTTCTTTCTTTCCTCTTTCTTCTTTCTTTTCTTTTCTTTCTGTTTCTCTCTCTCTCTTTCTTCTTTCTTTCCTCTCCTTCTTTTTTTTTTAAAGATTTTATTTATTTATTTGACAGAGAGAAACACAGTGAGAGAGGGAACACAAGCAGGGGAGTGAGCTTCCCGCCGAGCAGGGAGCCCGATGTGGGACTCAATTCCGGGTCTCCGGGATCATGACCTGAGCCGAAGGCAGTCGCTTAACCAACTGAGCCTCCCAGGTGCCCCATCTTTCTCCCTTTCTTCCTTTCTTTCTTTCTTTCTTTCTTTCTTTCTTTCTTTCTTTCTTTCTTTCTTTCTTTTTCTTCCTTTCTCTTTCTCCCTTTCCTTTCCTTTCCTTTCCTTTCCTTTCCTTTCCTTTCCTTTCCTTTCCTTTCCTTCTTTCTTTCTTTCCTGTGCATCCTTATTTCTGCCAGTTACAGAATGCTCCATGCTTGTCTTGCATATTTTTTTGGTCCCATTACTGCAGTCAACCCTTTCTCAAAGGAGCCCTGATTTCTTTTTAATGGAGAATGGTATTAGAAATCAAGATGCAAGGGTGCCTGTGTGGCTCAGTAGGTTAAGCATCTGCCTTCAGGTCAGGCCTTGATCTTGGGGTCCTGGGATCAAACCCTGCATTAGGCTCCCTGCTCAGTGGGGAGTCTGCTTCTCCCTGTCCCTGTGCCCCCCCACAACCACTCGTGCCCTTTTGCTCTCTGTCTCAAGTGAATAAATAAAATCTTTTAAAAAATCAAGATGAGGGTGCTAAGGGTGCACATTGCTCTGTGGGGTCCTAGCGGTGATAGATTCTAGCTGACAGATTTCATTCATTCATTCAAAGATATGTGCCAAGCAATTCAGTAGAGAGAATACCTGGCCTTAGGAAAACAGACAAGAAGGAAAATACGTAAGTGGATCCTTCTAATATGTTCAAAGGTGATAAATACTATCGAGATCTCTTAAAAGATAAACTGAGGCAAATAAACGTTTTAAGAATTCATTTGCACAAAAATCCATTTGAGGGGCATCTGCCTCTAGGTCAGGTCACAATCCCAGAGTCTTGGGATCAAGTCCCGCATCAGCTGGGCTCCTTGCTCAGTGGGGGGGCCTGCTTTTCCCTCTGCCTGCTGTTCCTCCTGTTTGTGCTCACGCTTTCTCTAGCAAATAAGTAAATAAAATATTTTAAGAGAATCTGTTTGGATTAGGCAGTGCCAAGCCACAAGTGATTGTGATCACCCACTCATGTTCACTCTGAGTCAGGTGGTGAGAACTGAAAGTTCCATTGTCTTATTCCTTGGTTGGTTTCCCTGGCAACCCGGCCCCAACCTCAGGTGATCAGAGGGCTTTCCCAAAGTCACCCCATGAACATAACAAAAGACACCTCCCCCATCATTCTCATCGCAGGAGTTCAGTGCCGCAAAGACCAAATAGATATTATTATTAAAGCGTTGTATCGCACAGATACACAAAGGGGAAAAACATTTTTATTAGAGAAAGGAACAATAAAAGAGATCCTAACAGATCTGGGCCAGAAGAGGCATTAGGGGTGCACCCACTGAACCCCGAAAAAGGTCTCATCAGCGTTTCGGGATGGCAGCAGAGGTAGAGTGAGGTTGGTGCAGAGCGTGTCCCCTTGGGCCAATGGTGTCAGGCGCTGGGAGGTGACCACACAGCCTTTGTGAAAGTTGAGGCGCAGCAGGCTGATGCTGTGGGGTGCTGGGGAGCAGATGCCCACCGTCAGGGTGGCCCTGTGGGGCGTGGTGGCCCACAGGGAGGACGAACAGTTGGCCAGTGTCACTTGGATGTGCAGCCTATAGATGCCACTGTGCCGGACACGCAGCTGCCCATCCTCCAGTTCTGGTCCAAGCAAGAAGGAGCGCCCCAGGGCTGGGCCTCCCAGCCAGTGCAGCCTGCTGTCTTGCCGGGGTCCTGGAGGCAGAGTGTCAGGGAGGTGGGAGGTGGGAGGTTTAGGGAAAGAGCTCTATAGCCCAGATGTCCAAGATTCCTGGGTTGAAACCTAACTCCCAAGGTCATGGTATTGGGTGGGGCCTTTGGGAGGGGATGGCATCATGAGGGTGGTGGCCTCCCCCCAACCCCGGTCGGCCACGGGAGAACACAGAGAACAGATGGCCATCTAGAGACCGGGAAGCATGTTCTCACTAGACACCGAGCCTTGATATTGAACTTCCAGCTTCCAGAAACATAAGAAACGTCTGTCGTTACAAGCGACCCCATCTACCGTATTCTGTCCCAGCAGCCAGAAGGGAAAGGGCCAGAGAAAAAAAAGAGGAACAGGGTTTCCCTCCATTACCAAGCGGAATGAACACAGCATCCGAACTCTGGGGATGAGTGGGAAAGGCCCCACGGTGGGAAGGTTAGAGGGAGGCCGGGGAGGGAAATGGCCTCCCCATGTGCCACCACATGGCTGGCTCCTTCACCTCCTCCACGTCTTTGATTTAAAGCCACCTTCTCAGGGACGCAGCTCCTGAGGATCCCACTGTCCCTGGCAAACCAACCCTGGCACGCCCCAATCCCCTCCCCGGCTTCATTTTTTTGTAAAACACATCAGAGGCGAGTGATACTCTCCGGGGCTGCGTACTTTATGCGTTCATTGATTTACTGTCTGAGCCCATGGGTAAGAGGCAAGCACAGTTCTCTTCTCTGTTGGGGCTCTGCTCACGGTAGCAGCTCAGTTAGGGGGCGGATGAAGGAATGTGGCGACTGACCCTGACGGGTGGCATTTTAGTTCTCCCAAGACAGAGGATAAAGTGCGAGGGACAGAGAAAGTAAGGGAGTAGAGAGCCAGAAACACTGCCCCACTTCCCCCCCCCCTCCTTCTCTCTCTCCCTTTCTGTCTCCCTTTCTCTTGTTCTTTCTCTTTCCGTCTCTATCTCGATTTCTCTTTCTCTCTCCCTCTCTTTTTCTGCCTTCCCCACATGCACCCGAGGTTACCTGTGTGGTTCAGCTGCAGCTCAGCGATGTCCCACTGGAAGGAAAGAAGAGAAACCCCGTGGGGACATAAGCGTCAAGGTTTTAAGGTTCCCCTAACTGAAGACCTCTCTTTTCTCTGGTAGTCCTACCCACTTCTCAGCACGTTCCACTGAGTGGTGACTTTTTAAAAAAGAGCTTTTAAAGAGGAAGTAGGTTTGAGCTAACTGCCTACACCTGCTCGTTCTCCCTGCAAAGTCCCCGGCCGCCTGTGCTGCCCCCAAAGGGGGTCCCTGTGGTGGGTGTCCAGGTTTCCTGAAGAGCGATGTGGGTCCCCCTCCCCTCGGAGACTCTGAACCCACCCTCTCCCGGCTTTGTGAAGCCCCCAGCAGCTTCTGAGTCAGCCTGCTGGGGGAACACCAAAGACGAGTCATTTTCTATGCCCACATCGGATGCCCCCGTCTCAGCTGCAACCCACCCCGGGATCCCCACCCGGGATTTACCTCCCGGGCTCAACCGACATTCCCTACCCGCCCCGAGCCCAGCCATCCAGGGCAGCCGTGCCCTATCTGCCTGCTCCGTCTCTATTCTTCTCCAACCAGAATGATTTTTCTCCAACTCATTCAGATTGCGTGTGCGCGTGTGTGTTTCGTCTCTCAGTCTGCGCCCCGCTCTGTCTCGATCGCATTCTCTTCCCGGTTGTTCTCCTCCGCTCCGCGCCCCCACAAGGCCCCACCCGGAGGTCCCCAGGCCCCACGGAGCAGGCGGTAAGTTTGCATCGCTCTCCTCCTTCCTTTTCAACTCACCGCAGGTGACTGGAGCCGCAGCTGCTGCGCGGGGCGCGGGCCCAGGAAACAGTATGTCACAGCGACCACGCCGACCAGAATAAATAGCGGCAGAGCAACCCTCTGAATGGACGCCCAGGGCAGGCGGGGCATCGGGCAGCCAGAGCCCTCCTCTGCCATCGTGGACCTCAGCCGGCGCTGCATCAGGCCTGCCTCGGCTGCCGGGCGCGGGGCGAAGTCGCCGAGGAGCCGGGAGGACAGGAAGCGTCAGCCTTTACTCAGCTCTAAGGGGCCCCGGCCTGCCCAAACCTGCCTGGGACCCGCCCCACCCCACTCTGGGGATGTCCGGCAAAAGGGGAGGGATTTGAGCTGTTCAGTGAGCGGGGAAATCCCCTCCAGCTTCTGCCCATCCCCAGCTCCTGGCGGGGTGATGGGCCAGGGATCTAAGGGCTGCCTTGTGCCCCTCAATCTTCTTATTTGGCTCCTTACCCTCACCTTCCTCGTACTCATTCATTCATGTATTCATTCAACAACTCTTCACTGAGCATCCCTTATAGACCAGATGCTGCTGTGCTGGGCTTCAGGGGTTCCGCAAGCAGGCAGGGATGGCAGGGAGGCTCCCCAAATATCCACGTGCTTCTCTGCTCTTCCCCAGCCCCCCAGGCACGCTGTGGGACTATGTGCCCGACCTGCCAAATAGAAGGAGAGTGGAAACAAATGGATGGCCACTTCATTAGCTTGCTCTTATAGCCCCCCCCCAGCACCTGTCAGCTTTCTCTTCCTCTGGGGGGGGGTCCCTGTTCCTCTTGGCTGCAGTGGGTTGACTAGTGCCCCCTCCCCCAAATAGCGTCTGCCTAGAACCTCAGTGAGTATGTGACCTCACTTGGGAACAAGGTCTTCGTGGTTGTGACTAGATGAGGTCATACTGGATTACAGTGGGTCAAAGGCATTTTGTAAGGAAAGGGGAGGAAACACAGAGACACAGAGGGAAGATGGCCATGTGTAGATGGAGGTGGGCATCAGAGGGATTTATCTACAAGCCAAGGAACGCCAAGGATTGTTTGGAACACCAGAAATGGGGAAGAGGCAAGGAAGGATTATTAAAAAAATTTTTTTAATTTATTTTATGGGTGGGGGAACGCACAATCAAGGGGAGCTGCAGAGAGAGAGAGAGAGAGGGAAAAGCAGCCTCCCCACTGATGAAGCCCAATGCGACGCAGGGCTCCATCCCAGATCCCAGGATGCTGGGGCTCAGGACCTGAGCTGAAGCAGACCCTTAATGGACTGAGCCATCCAGGCTCCTCTGGAAGGATTCTTTCCTAAAGCCTTCGGAGGGAGGATGCCTTGACTTCAGACATCTGGTCTCTTGAACTGTGACAGAATAAATTTCTGTCATGTTATGCCCCCCCATTTTTGGTACCGTGTTGGAGCCGCCACAAGGATCCATAACGAAGGCACAGCGACGGGTGCAGGGAGACCACTTGGGCTCCTGGGATCGTGCCGGTCTCAGCCTGCCCTGCACGGCTTGAAAGGGGCGACAGCGGCATTCACAAGGGCACGCGGCTGTGTTCTGGGAAGCTTTACCTGTGGGCATCGGGATTTGAACATTTCCTTCCAAAGGGAAGTGTCTGGAGGATGGAGAAGGCGGGATAGATTTCAGAACTCGAGCCAACCACGTTGGCTGATGGAGAGGTGGGAGGAGGGAAGGGGAAAGAAAGGACAGAGTTAAACACTTTCAGAGTCCCTGGGATGCGGGTGATTGGCTTATGCATGCTGGGACCTCCAATTACTAAAGGCATTGTATTGTAACGTACCTCCCGCTGGCTTCTAAAGTCTCGCTTCAGCCACTAACCCCATCTCCAGAACCTCCAGTTCCCACTGCGGCATGTTCCCCGCAACGGAGATATTTTTCTTTCTTTGTTTTAAGATTTTATTTAATTATTTGACAGAGAGTGTGCGAGAGAGCTCAAGCAGAGGAAGAAGCAGGCTTCCCTCCTGAGCAGGGATCCCGATTGAGGGGGTAGGCTCGATCCCAGGACCCTGGGATCCTGACCCGAGCCAAATAGGAGGTTGAACCATCTGAGCCACCCAGGCACCCCTCCCACAACGGACTTTTGATAGTTTCCTACAATCCGACTGGTGTCCCTACCCGATCTCCATCTAGCCACCGTAAAACTAATTGCTACAGAACGTGGTCAGATTGCAATTTGCAATCTCCAACGCACCTGGATTCCAGTCTCTGGAAGGTCACCTTTTAGCTTGGAGGTTTTGGGAAACTCGTGCTCTCATCAGCTTTTAAGTTCACTATTCCCGTCTATAATGTGGCTGTGATGAGGTTCAAAGGAAAGGCCATAAGGTGGTGCAAGCACACAGCAGGTGCTCAATAAAGGCCTGGCCCCGATTTTGTTACTTTCAGCCACAAAATATTCATTAGAAGAATGCACAGGGCTGGAACAGACAACTCACAAAGAAAGGAATCTGAGTGGCTTGTGAACACTGAAAAGGGGCGTCGATTTCTCTGGGGGAATAAACTGTAAATTACATCAGTCAGCGGTTGATGGAAAAGTTGATGAAATGGCAAAACCCACAGTAAATTACAGCTGGATCAAAGGTTTAAGTGTAAAAAGGGAAAAAGAGAAACGAGGAAAACACTGAAAGTGTGGTGATTTCATAAAAATTCACCCTGGTGCAATGGTGTGTTAAGGATGTTTAAAAAAAAAACAACAACAACTAAGAAGACGTAAATGAGGATGCTGATGTTTCACATGTTTCACATGTAAACGAGTAATCACTCCCTTAAAAATAGCAATGCAAAGCTGTATTCCCCCCCACACAAACACACAAGATGAGAAACAAGAGTGCCAAAGGAAAGGTTGATCGGACATCCATGAGAATTGACTGTAAGGCAGGAAATATGAGTGGTCTTTAAGAAATGACTGATACTCTCTAGAAACACAAAAACAGAAAAAGCAGTCGGTTTATAAAAAAAACTGCATAGGCGCGGAGAAAATAACGTCGTAGGATACGCTCTCTTTTCATAGTAAAAGGATCTGAAAGTTCAAAGCCCATGGAATACACATTTTCGTTTTCACCTATAAATTGCTAAAAGATCAATGCGCAGGGCGATTTGCTGTGTTTTGGGCCCGTGGCTGGAGACGCGTCCTCACCCCTGGACGATGGGATGTGAAATGGGTCCCACCTTTGGCAAGGGTGGGGTACGGCAAAATCAGTCAAGAGACCACAATGCTCCTTCCTTTCTGCCTGTAGCTGTACGTTGAGGATTTTATTGTCTACGACGTCTTTCTCACATCGCAGACACAGATGTTCACATATCCATTCCACGTGGTGTAATTTGTATTAACAAGAAGGATAACAAAACCAACGCAAACACCATTTGTTACGGAGGGCCTATGACTGTGCTAAGTAGGGGTCATTTTTAAAAACATCACAGGGTCCTGTGAAGTGTGCCCGGCTACGACTTTCATCTCCCACGGCAGCCGGGCTAGATCAGGACGTGGCCAGCTGAGTCCTCCCAGCCGCGAGGGGCTGTACTTTGATCACAAAAACAAAAAAAAACACAAAAAAACACAGCTGAGTTTGATCACACATTTGCATCACAAGCCTGGGTTTCCCCCCACCCCCCATCCCGAGGCTCTGAAATTACTGGACTGGGACATTAGAGGGGAGCTCCATCAATCGATTGCTCCCCAGTTCCGCTGAGTGGTGTGGGTTGTTTGAGGAAGTTCTGAAACAGAGCCTCCCCTACCTTCCCTCACCAGCGAACTTTCTCCATAATTACTCCCCATCTGGCAGCTGCCCCCAGCAGAGGGAAGGGAGTAGAGGCACCACCCACCCCCGGGGTTGGCGGGGTGGGGGGGCAGTCTGATGCCCGGAAGTAAGATCGCTGTCCTCCTGAGCTCTGTCTTTCCTGGAATTGCAGCTAGTTGCAATCATTCAGTAGGTAGACTCCTCAGATTGCCTTCTTTCACTCAGTAATATGCGTTTATATTTCCTCCTCCCCGTCTTTTCAGGGTGGAGAGCTCATTTCTTTGTAGCGCTGAGTAATACCCCATTGTCTGGATGTCCCTCAGTTTATCTGTCCTTTAACCACTGAACCCTTGCTTCCAAGTCTAGGCAATTAGGAATAAGACTGCGTGCAGGTTTCTGGGCGAGCGTAAAATTTTCACTGACTCTGATGCCAAGGAGTGCGAATGCAGACTCCCATGGGAAGAGTCTGTTTAGCTTTGTGAGAAACTGCCAAACGGCCCTCCAAAATGATCCCAGCCTTCTTTACATGGTGGCTGGACCCAAGAAGGCAAACCGGAGGCTGGGGTTTCGGGACCTCAGCCTGGAGGTGGCGCGGTGTCACTCCACCTTATTCTTTTGGGGAAAGCAAATCGGAAAAACAACCCAGGTTCAAGGAAATGGGAAGTGGACTGACTCCATGACTTGCTCGGAGAAGTGACACAAATCTGCAGAGATGGGGAGAGTGGCTGGGGAATCACTTCTGCTGCCAGCCTACCAGAAATCAAGCCCGAGAAACAGGAATTAATGTGGTTTTTAAACATTTCTATTTTTTCCCAGCTTTATTGAGGAATGATTGACAAATAAAAAATGTATGCATTTGAGGTTGTATGATGTGATTTTTTTTTTTAACACGATGATTTAGGGGCGCCTGGGTGGCTCAGTTAAGCGGCTGCCTTTGGGGCCGGCTGGAGGTGGGTGGGCTCCTTGCTCAGTGGGGAGTCTGCTTCTCCGTCTCCCTCTGCCTCTCCCTGCTTGTGCTCTTTTTTGAACACGCTCACTCTCTGTCAAATAAGTAAGTAAAAAAATCTTTTAAAAAAACCCCACGATGATTTAATATACGTTTGCACTGTTAAATGATCACCATTATCAAGTTAATGAACGCATCATCTCACGGTTACTATCTTGTTGGTTTGGTGGTGAGAACACTTAAGATCTATTCCCTCAGCAAAAATTTTTAAAAGATTTATTTGAGAGAGAGAGAGCATAGAAGGAGAGGGAGAAGCAGGCTCCCTGCTGAGCATAGAGCCTGACCCAGGGCCCCAGAATCAGGACTCAAGGTAAAAGTAGCTATTTAACCACTAACCCACTGAGCTCCCCAGGTGGTTCCTTAGCAAACTTGAAGTATAGAACACAGTATGTTTCCATCATTCTGCACACCAGATTCCCCAGAACTTACGTGGCAGTCACTGGCCCTCTTTTTAGTTATATGAGTGGGGACTTTTTAAATTACACACATAAGTGAGACCGTACAATGATAGTCTTTTAGCCTCTGGCTTATTTCACTTAGTATAACATGCTCCGGGTTTACTTACTTTGCCACGAGAAACAAATGAGGTTTTTGGTTTTTTTTTTGTTAAAGATTTTATTTATTTGACAGAGAGAAACACAGCTAGAGAGTCCCACATAGGGCTCCCTGCTCGGCAGGAAGCCTGCTTCTCCTCGCTCTCACTCCCCCTGCCTGTGTTCCCTCTCTGGCTGTGTTTCTCTCTGTCAAATAAATAAAATCTTCAAAAAAAAAAAAAAAAAGAAAGAAAAGAAAAGTACTTTCCTCCGAGAATAAGATGTTTGGAAATGAATGTTTTGCTGACATACTTTAGCTGCTGGGGCTCTGTCTTTTCACTTTTGCCTCCATCAATGTGAAGGTTTATTTGTAATGGAGGTATAATTTCTATCCAATAAAATCCCCCCATTTTAAGTGTACAGTGTGATGTGTCTTGTCAAAGGGATAAGGTCATATAATAATACCATGGTCGAGATCTAGAACATTCTGTGCCCTAGGAAGTCACCCCGTGACCCTTCTATAGACGCTCTTCCCAATCCATCCCTAGGCAACCACGACCCACCTACTTTCTGCCACTCTGTTTTTGCTTTTTCTACAATTTCATATAAGTGAGATCCTGCAGGATGCAGTCCTTTTGTGTTTGACATCTTCCTCTTAGCATGATGTTTCTGATTCATCCATAATGTTATGTGTATCAATATTCTGTGCCCACTTACTGCTGAGTAGTATTGCATTCACGTGTGCATTCATCATCTGATGGGCATTTGTGCTGTTTTCAGTTTGGGGCGATGATGGATAACAGTGCTATGAGCATTGTGTGTGGGTCTTCAGGTGGGTGTGTTATCATTTCTCTTGGGTAAATTCAGAGGAGTGGGACTGCAGGTCATATGCTGGGAGTACGCCCAACTTTATAAGGAATTGCCGACCGATTCCCCACGTGGCCATCCCATGTTGAGTTCCGGTGGCTCCATGTCCTCAACAATACTTGGTCTGTCTAGTAATGTTAGTTTTGGCCATTCCAGCGATAATTTGCTGTCATTTAAATTTGCACTTCCCCATGCTTGCTTTGGTAACACAAATACTAAAATTAGAATGATACAGAGAAGATTAGCACATCCCCTGCACTAGGATGACACACAAATTTGCAAAGTGTTCCATATTTATAAATAAATAAATAGACAAATAAATGTGTACTTCTCTGATGACTTGTGATATTGAACATCTTTATTTTTTTTTAACATTCGCAATATAAGTTTATGACATAGCAAACATTTTAATGTCCATAAAGAAAAAGGCAAATACCAATCTAAAACTATAAACAAAAGTCTTGGAAAGTCTATTTAGTACAAATGACAAAGAATATATTAAAAATTAAGATAGAGAGAATAGAAGTAAAGTGTCATTAGGAGTATCAGATTGTCAAATGCAAAGAATAATGGCAATACCTATTTTAAGGATTGGGCTTCTGGAAAATTCTTAGCACAACTTCCCTATTTGACAATTTGGAAATGAATATCGAAATCTTAATAATATATTTTTTAAAGATTTTATTTATTTATTTGACGGAGAGAAAGATCACAAGTAGGCAGAGAGGCAGGCAGAGAGAGAGGAGGAGGCAAGCTCCCTGCTGAGCAGAGAACCCGATGTGGGCCTCGATCCCAGGACCCTGAGATCATGACCTGAGCTGAAGGCAGAGGCTTTAACCCACTGAGCCACCCACTGGGCGCCCATATGAAGCAGTTGTATATCTAGAAATGTATACTAAGGAAATGGTTAAGATATTATCAAAATATTTAAATATAAAAGTACTCCTAAAAGGTGTCTTTTTTTAATTATACAATTTTCAATTACTTGAAACTACAACAAGTTGTTGATCAGTTAAATAAACTATTTCTTTGCCATGAAATACTATGCAAGTATTACAAGTGATATTGTAGAAATTTATTTTGCTATATAAATACTTGATTACAATGTGGTTTTAAAAACAATAGATATATTTATGATTTTATTTTATGTGAATCTGCATACTATTCTATACATGTTAGAGTGATTATTTCTTGGTTGTAGGATCATAATTATTGTTTCCTTCTTTCTATATAGCTGTATTTGATTTCGGTTTTTCTAAAATATAAATCATTCATTCTTTTCCTTGTTGATTTTATATGTTCTAACATATACCAAATTCTTACCCTTATATTTCTTGTCTATTTCTGAGCAAATACTATCAGGTAAAGAAAGTTTTCCTTCGTTATTTTTTATTTTAAAAATATTTCTGAATGGATCCTCGTTCCTACTTTTTCAGATAACTTTATGGTTACTTCACAGAGTTTTAAAAAATTTATTTATTTTTATTTAAATTCAATTAACATATAATGTCTTATTGGTTTCAGAGGTAGAGGTCAGTGATTTATCAGTCTTATATAATTTCCAGTATTGAGCATTTTTTCATATGTTCATTTGCCATTTGTGCATATTCTCTAGGACATAGCTATCCAGATTTTTGACAATTTTCTTTCTTTCTTTCTTTTTTTCTTCCTTCCTTCCTTCCTTCCTTCCTCGCTCCATCCCTCTCTCCTTCCTCTCTCTTCCTCCCTCCTCTCTCCCGATGGACCCTGGGGTCATGACCTGAGCAGAAGGCAGATGCTTGACTGACTGAGCCACCCAGGAATCCTAATGTTCTTAATTACTTACTTAATTTTTTAGAAAGAGAGAGAGCAAGCACCTGAGTGGGAGATGGGGGAGGGGCAAAGAAAGACGGAGAGAAAGGATCATTAAGTAGACTCTCCCAGTGTGGACCCATGACCCGAAATCAGGACCTGAGCCAAAAACCAGGAGTCAGATGCTTAGCCAACTGAGCCACCCAGGTGCCCCTAATGTCTTTTAATTTTTGTATGGTCCACTGGATTTCTCTTTCGTAGTTCATGCTTTTAGTGTTACTTAAGTTCTCTACTTAATTCCTCATTTCTTTGCCTCTTCTCAGGGCCAAGAAATAGAGAGCAAGAAGTCCCGCTGAGTCAGGGTATGCCTGATGGAACTTGTCTTAGAGGACATTCAATCAATAACATTTAATAAGCACTTACTCTGTGCCAGGCACTGGGGATACAATGGTAAAAAGTCCAAGTTTCTGCTCCATGGAATTTATGTCCCAGTGGTGTGATAGGCAAGAAGCATCAGGTGCTCGGGGTGGGGAACCTACCCAGATCCTCTTTGCTAGACCGTGAAACCCAGCCTCCAGCTGCTGTGGATGTTGGTTGCTCATGATTCATTCTTGTACTCTGCTGTTTGAACAGTGAGCTTCTCTGACAGATTTGCTTTGCTTGAGGGTGCTATGGAGGTCATCATCACTCCAGCGGCGGCGGGGGGGGGGGGTAGGTCTTGGCCAATGACTCAACCGTTTAGAGAGAGAACAGCCCACACTTCTTGTGTCTCTGGGCAGGAAAGTCTTTGCGATGCATATCATGCTCCAGAGCTCCCTATGAGATCAGGTGGAGGCAAATTCTCTTCTCTTGCAATTACATTGACATGGCTAGCTTCTCCTCCTGCCCTTGTCTGCATCCTTCACTCTTCTACGGGTTTCTTCTGAGAGACCTCCTTCAGTAAGCCATACACACAAATGGTTTTAGGAAACCCAACCTAAAACATTGGATGTCAAAAGTAGTCCTGGGAAAGGACTCTGAAAGAGATTTTGGAATAAGGTACCTCACTGGTCAGATGTCAGTGAGAACCTCATCCTGGGTGATATGGGGATCATTGAGCAGCTCCTCCCCAAGCCTAGGGCAGTGTGTTAATACTTTCACTAGTGAATACTAGTGAAACTAGTATTCTAGTTTCCCAAACTGAGATAGGATACAGGAGGAAGGAGATGCACTAGTTTGTGCCATATCTCTGGTGTTTGAGAGTTGAGGGTGAGGGACTAAGAAGACCGTGGAATTGGTGGTTACTGCTGAGCAACACTGAAGTATTTTTTTTTTTAAGATTTTATTTATTTGACAGAGAGAAACACAGCTAGAGAGGGAACACAAGCAGGGGGAGTGAGAGAGGGAGAAGCAGGCCTCCTGCAGATCAGGGAGCCCAATGCGGGGCTCGATCCTGGGATCCCAGGATGGTGACCTGAGGGGAAGGCAGACGCTTAATGACTGAGCCACCCAGGCGTCAACACTGAAGTTTTGGAGAGAGAGAAGAACCAGCTCATATATTAATAACCAATTCACGGTGTAGTGCAAGAATCTGGGTGCTCCCTTGGCAGCACCTGCAGTGGGGGCCAGGCAGAGCTGGGTGCCAGACTCATGACATAGTGGTGAGGGCTGCAGAATTCCAGTGAAGAGGTTTTTTTTTTTTTTTTTTTACTCTTGAAGCAAGTTTCCAGCATCAAGGTTGGGGTCCTAATGGGGAATGAGTAGTAATGCAAGTCCCCCAGCAGGCACAGTTGAAAACTTAGATCTTCTGAGCCTGCTTAAAGGAGAAACACAAGAGGAAAACTGGTTTTCCCCCAAAATACAGACATACACACATGTGGAGAAAGACAGAGATTGGAAGGAGGCATCTACAAGTCACAAAACACCGAGGATTGCCACCAGAAGCTGGAAGAAATTAGGAAAGTTTCTTCCCTACAGTCTTCACAGGGAACATGGCCCTGCTAACACTTAGGTATTGGACTTCCGGCTTCTATAACTGTGAGACAATAAATCTCCATTGAACAATGTAGTGAAGAACGATGGAAAAGACATATTAATAGCACGATCAGTAGTAACTATAGACATTTGTATTTCCATAACCACGGGCGGGATTCAATGACATAATTAGTTTCTCCATAATCAGCAGAATTTCAAGTTACATGTCTCAAACTCAAAGTTTTCAGCTAATGAAAGGATCCTTAAGATCATACCTGATATCACTTCACTTCATGACCTGTGTTTGGATCTTCAGTATCACACACACCTTTGTTTTTCTGAATGAATACTGAACCTCTCCCTCTCCCCGTAAAATGCACATTTCAATCTTTTTTCAAATGTAATAGGCTTTGAAGCTGACCTACCAGTATAAGGCTCACCTCTCCCTATGGGTCACAAAGCAAATCTGACAAAGAACGTTGAGGGGGGAATATTGAGTCCTTGAGAATAAACAGCCTCTAGTTTTAGTTAAAAAGAACAACTGAGGTATGGAGTTCCCAGATTCCTGGTGGGAGGGCAGCCTCCTTCTTTCTTCCTGCAGTGCCCTGTCATTCTTATAGATGGTATATTCTCATTTCAAAGTTTTGAGTCTGCAGTCTTTTGTTTTTTCTTGCCTAATTGCTCAGGCTGGAACTTCCAGTACTATGCTTAATAAAACAGGCAAAAGTAGGCATCCTTGTCTTATTCTTGGTCTTTCATTATCAAGCATGATATCAGCTGTGGGTTTTTCATAGCCTTTATTACATTAAGGAGGCTCCCTGTAGTCCTTGCTTATTGAGTGTTTTTGTCATGAAAGTGTGCTGGATTTTGTCAAAAGCTTTTTCTGCATCACCTGGAATGATAATGTGTTTTTCTCCTTCGTTTTACCAATTGGATATATTATCCTGGTTGATTTTTGCATGTTGAACTGTTCTTGCATTCTGGAAATAAATCCCATTTGGTCATGATATTTTGATAAAGGAGAAACCCTAGGGACACCTGGCTGGCTCAATTGGTTGGGCGACTGCCTTTGGCTCAGGTCATGATCCCGGAGACCTGGGATGAGTCCCAGATCAGGCTCCCTGCTCGGACAGGAAGCCTGCTTCTCCCTCTCTCACTCCCCCTGCTTGTGTTCCCTCTCTGGCTG
>PITA01019650.1:0-36951 GCA_004023965.1 Spilogale gracilis
ATGTTGCTACAAAAGTTGGATATTCATCCTTTCTGATGGAGGCGTAGTATTCCATTGTATATATATACCACATCTTCTTTATCCATTCATCAGTTGATGGGCATCTTGGCTCTTTCCACAGTTTGGCGATTGTGGCCATTGCTGCGATGAACATTGGGGCACATATGGCCCTTCTTTTCACTACATCTGTATCTTTGGGGTAAATGCCCAGTAATGCATTTGCAGGGTCATAGGATATATTCTTAATCTCACACTCTTCTTCCTCAAGAACCTCGCTCCATTATCTTCTCTCTCTTCTGTACCTTTCACATTTCCCTCTCTACTAAAATGGTCCTTTTGTAGGTCTCCAATGATTACTTGGACACAGTCATTTTTTTCCAAAAGTTGTTTAACTTATTTTGAAATAATTTAATTCATAGGAAATGGCAAAGCTAGTTCAGGAGTGGTCCCATATATTCTTTACCCATTTTCTCCCAGTGATTACACTTTATTTAATCAATACCAAATCAGAAAATTGACACTGGTTTTATCATACATGTGGCTTCTTGTAACAACCATTGGAATCAAGATATTGAATCATACTATCACCAATTGCCTCCCCTTTACCCTCATTATCCCTAACTCCTGGTAAACACTGAACTGTTTTCTTTGTCTATAATTTGTGATTTTGAGAATGTTATATAAATAGAATCATACATTATGTGACCTTTTGAGATTGACTTTTTTTTTCACTCAACATAATTCCTTTGATATTCATCCAAATTGTTTCATGTATCAATAGTTCATTCATTTTTATTGCTGAATTGTATTTCATCATATGAATATACCACAGTTTATCCATTCACTTGTGTAGGACATTTTGATTGTTTCCAGTTTAGGGCCATTGAAAACAAAGACTTTTTAAAACTATTCTAGAGCCTGTGCATTTCCATATATATTTTATAATAAATTTTACTAATATCTATAAATAATCTTGCTGGGATTTTGATAGGGCTACATTAAACCTACATAACCCTTTGGGGATAATTGTCATCTTTACTATGTTGAATCATCCAATCCATGGACACTGTATGTATTTTCATTTATTAAAATTTTTAAAACTCTTTCATTAGCATTCTGTAATTTCAACATACAAATTTCATAAATGTTATGTTAGATATTCACCTAAGTGTTCAATTTTCATTTTTTGAGTGATTTTATAAATAGTATTGTGTTTTAAATTATGGTTTCCATATGCTCCTTGCTAGTATATAGAAATACAATTGACTTTTACATTTGACATCATATCTTATGACTTCACTGAACTCACTCATTAGTTCCATGAGTTTTTGCAGCTTTCTTGGGATTTTATATATAGACAATTATGTCCTCTGCAAATAGAATCAGTTTTATTTCTTTTTTTTAAAGCATAGTAACAGTTTTTTTTAAGATTTTATTTATTTATTTGACAGAGAGAGAGATCACAAAGCAGGCAGTGAGAGAGGAGGAAGCAGGCTCCCTGCTGAGCAGAGAGCCCGATGCGGGCCTGGATCCCAGGACCCTGAGATCATGACCTGAGCTGAAGGCAGAGGCTTTAACCCACTGAGCCACCCAGGCGCCCCAGTTTTATTTCTTCTTTACCTGTGTGCCTTTTATTTCCTCACTGAACTGGCTAGAAATTCCAGTACTCTATTGAATACTCATGGTGATAATGGACATCCTTGCTTGTTTTAGATCTTAGGAGAACATTCAGTCTTTCCCTATTAAGTATGATGTTAGCTGTAGGTTTTTTGTATATGTTCTTTATCAACTTGAGAATGTCTCCTTCTATTCTTAGTTTTCTGAGAGTTGATATCCACTAATGAATGTTGCATTTTGTCAAATGCATTTCAGCATCAATTGACGCAATCATGGTTTGTTGTTATTGTTGTTCTGTAAGCCACTTAATATAGTGGATGACACTGATTCATTTTCGAATATTAAAGCAACCTTGCCTCCCTGAAATAAAGACCACTTGTCTCTCTGTTAGTGATTTCTAGTTTATTCTTTTGCAATCAAATAACATATTTTGTATAATTTCATTTCTTTTAAATCTGTTGAGGTTTGCTGTGTAGTCCAGGCTATGGGTTCTCTTGGTATATGATCTTTGGGCACTAGAAAAGAATGTGTATTCTGATGTTTTGGGGTGAAGTGTTCTATAAACATCAATTAGATTCAGTTGGTTGATGGTGTTGTTCAATTCTCCTGTATCCTTGCTGATGTTCTGACTAGTTGTTCTTTAGATTGCTAAGATAGAAGCAATCCAACTTTAATTCTGGATTTGTCTATTTCTCTTTTCAGTTTTATCAAGTTTTGCTTCACATTCTCCTTTTAGTTCTGTTGATTTTTGCCTTACATATTTTGTAGTTCTATTGGCTTGTAATACACATTTAGGATTTTCATGTCTTCTTGAAAGACTGACCCTTTTATCATTATGTAATATTCCTTTGTCTCTAGTGATTTTCTTTGCTCTGAAATCTACTTTATCTAAAATTAATGTAGTCACTCCTGCTTTCTTTTTATTAATGTTTGCATGGTATATCTTTTTCCATACTTTTACTTTGATCCTATATATATCATTATATTTTAAATAAGTTTCTCATAGACAGCATTAAGTTTGCTCATTTTTGGAAAAATTTGCTCTGCCGATCTGTCTTTGAATTGATGTATTTAGACAATTTGCATTTAATGTGATTATTGATGTGTTGGGATTTAAGCTTATAATTTTATTTTTAACAAATCTTTTTTTTTTCCTGTTGTTCTGAGTTTTTTGTTTGTTTGTTTGTTTGGTTGGTTGGTTGGTTAGTTTTCCATTTTCTCCCTAGCCTCCCTGTAGGTTAGTTGAATATTGTTTGTTTAGTTTAGTTTTCATTTTTTCTCCCCCCACCCCAAACCCCTAGTTTGGTTTTTAATTACTCTTTTTGTATAGCATTTTAGTGATTGATCTTTGTGCTCCACTATACATGCCTAACTTACCACATTTTATGCATGTTAACATTTTTCCAGTTAAAGTGTAGAAACTTTACTTCCCTTTATGTTCTTTTGTTCTCTACTTCCAATATAATTGTCCTAAATATTTTCTCTATATACATTGAGAACAACATCAGTGTTATTTTTCTTTAGCCACCAAACATAATTTATAAACTCATGAGAAGGAAAGCAGTTCTGCAGGCTAAAAACCTAAAATCACATTTTCAGGTTTGAGTTCTTCTGAGGCCTCTCTGCTAGGCTTACAGATGATGGTATTCCCTCTGTGTCTTCACATGGTCTTTCCTTTGTGTGCCTGCATATCTATGTCTTAATCTCCTCTTCTTGTAAGGAAACCAGTCATACTGGATCAATATCCACCCATAAGACCTCATTTTACCTTAATTACCTCTTTGAAGGCTCTGTATTTAAATACAGTCACATTCTGAGGACCTGGGGCTTAAGACCTCAACATATGAATTTGGGAGGGGGACATAATTCAATCCATTATGAAAGCGTATTGTATTTACTCGTATTTTTTCTCTTTCTGTTCTTTCTTTCTGATGTTCCAAAATCCCTTACTTTATAGTTTCCTTCCTGTTTTGAGAATTTTTTTGCCATTCTTTTAAATAGATCTGCTAGTCACAAATTCTCTTAGTTTTATTCTTTTAAGAATGTCTTGATTTCTCCATCGTATCTAAAGGATATTATCACTAGCTATAGAATTCTGATACAGCAATTGTTTTCCTTTAGCTCTTAAAAAATCTCATGCTATTTCCTTCCAGTTTTTGTTTGTTTTTGAGAAATTCACTATCATTCTAATTGGTTTTCCCCCTTTAGGAATACACTCTTTTCCTAAGTGTTTTAAAGATTGTTTTTCTTTAGTTTTCTATAATGGGTCTTGGCATGTTTTGATTTAACTTAGCATCTTGAATCTACAGGTTCATGTTTTTGCCAAATTAGGGAAAATTTTAGCCATTTTTTTCTCCAAGTACTTTTCCATTCCCACCCTTTTTTTTCCTTCTCCTTCTGAACTCCAATAGCATGGAAATTAGTGAGACTTTTAAAAAAAATTTTCAGTGTATTACTCACACTGGATTATTTCTATTCCTCTATTTTCAAGTCTACAGATTCTTTCCTCTCCTTTCTCTATTCAGATGCGGAACCCATCCATTTTGTATTTGGTTATTGTATTTTTCAGTTCTAAAATCTCCTTTTGGTTCTTTTTTATATCTTGCATTTCTTTGCTGAGAATTTCCATTTCTTTGCTAAGAATTTCTATTTTTTCATTTGTTTTGAGCATATTTGTAACTGCTCATTGAAACACTTTTATGACAGCTACTTAATGTTTTTGTTAGTTCTAATATCTGTGTCATCTTATTAGTTTGTTTGCTGATAGTCTTTTTCATGCAAGTTGAGATCATCCTGGTTCTCCATATGATGAGTCATTTTTTATTGAAAACTGGACATTTAGGATATTGTGTTATGGGACTGGATCTTATTTAAATATTTTGTTTTATAGCTTTTCTCTGATACCACTCTGGTATGGAAGAGTGGGTGCTACCTCATTACTGTCATGCTGGAATTGAAATCAGGTTCTCCATAGACTTCCAGTGATATTCAGGAAGAGCATTGTTGAAAGTCTCAACTCTCCACAAGGTTTTTCCTGACACCACACCAGCAAGTAGAGTGTGGAGTTCATTACCACCAGGTGGAAATGAAAATTCAAGCTCTCTATGTGATTTTCACTGGCCCCCATGAAACAGGGGCCTTGTTACCTCTTGGTGAGGATAAACATCCTAGCTCCCCACTCAGCATTTTCTGACATTTCCTTGGCAGGAGATAGTGAAAGACTGGGTGCCTTTTAGAGGGTACAAATCTAGCTTCTCTATTTGGTCTTTGCTGACAGTGATGTGTTAGGGCCTCAGATTTTTCTGTGGTATTTAATTGGAGTTTTCTGCCTTGCTACTTTTTCATCTTCCCAGCCTTCTGGAGACAGCAGGCTTTACTAGGGCTTTTTGAGGAGGAGGTGGGGCTCTGTGCCTATTTTTACTGGCTTCTCCAACAACTGATCTGAGATATATGAAGCACAGAGTAACCCTGGAGGCCTCACCTCTGTCATTCATTGGGGTCCAAAGTCTCTAACAGTCTGTCTTCTCTCCACCTTGTAGAGTCTTGTTTTTGTTCTACAAACAATTATCAGAGAGTTTTGCTATATTTGGTGGGAGAAATAAGGAAAAGTATGTTTAACCCATCTTACTGGAAGCAGAAGTCCCATAATCCCAAATAATCATTTTATATCTTTGATTTATTTGAACTCCCTGCAGCATTTGATTCTTTTGACTACACCTTTCTTCTTGAAATTTTCTTTACTTTGATTATTATCCCATTCACTGAATTTCTTGCCAAATATCTTGCTGTTCATTCTTAGTCAATACTATGAGCTCCTTTTCTCCTGCGCATCTGATAGATTTTGGTGTTTCCCAGGTTTCACTATCAGATTTCTAATTTTTCACTCTATAACCTATCATGATCGATTTTCAGATTTAAATATCAAGTTTAATTCTTTTCTTCACACTCCCCATCCATATAACCAATTGCCTATAGGATATAAACATTGAATACTTCACGAATAACACAAACCAAACAGGTCAAAAATTAAGTTCAGCATTTTTCACCTGAAACCTGACTTTTTTGCCTGTATTCTCATAGAGGTGATATGCTATAGTGGTAAAACATACACACTCTGGAGCCTAGATTCAAATTCAAGAACAGTTTATTACTAACTATATAGCTATGGGCAAGTTATTTAATTTTTCGTTGCACTAGCTTCATGATCTGTAAAGTGGGGTTCAACCACCTCATAGGTTGGTTCAATGACTTAAAATTACTCATAGGCTTTCCCTCTCTTTCAGGATCCAATCCAAACCCATTGCCATGACAAACAATGCTAGTCCCATGTTTTGACATCTTCCCTGTCATTCCATCTCCTATCATTGCTAATACACAATCTATACTCTCCTTAAAAAGGTTGTAGTCTTCAAAAGATACCATGTTCTTCCTATCCCTACTGCCAGGAAGATTTTGTTCTGCCTGTTAAAGAAATTCCTCATCTTTTAAGAAGCTGTTCAAATGTTCAGGCTTAAGTTGATAAAGACCCTTCCTTAATTTATTTAACACTAACACCTTATCACACCCAAGGAATTATTCTATAAGTTCTATATGCATTAACTCTTTTCCCCCTACAATTCCTTGGTGGATAATATTATTATTTCCATTTCATTGATAAAGAAAATGAGGCACAGAGAAATCAGACAACTAATAAGAGACTAAACGAATCTATCACTTTAGGATCATCCCTCCCAAACCCAAGCTTAGACTGGGTACCCCTTTTATGCGTTTCTACATAACTATAAACACATATTTAACTTGACATTTATCTATCAGTGTTTTTATTCTCTATTTCTTTCATAATATATGGAGGTCAGGTACTGTCTGTGTTTCACAGCATCCAGCACAAGACCTGCACCACTACTAAATGTTTTCTGAGTAAGTGAGCAGATTGATGAGTTGAATGAAACAAAATGAAATTTTCCAGGAATAACTGTAAGGAATTACCTTTGAGTTCCAAGAACCAGCTGTACAATGCAATACTGGCATCTTTGCCTTCACACCAGCCTGTGTAAGAACCATATAGATGAATGGTTTGACCATAACCCTTATTTCATTCAACAATGGGATGTGGCTGCCAAAAATCTAAAGGGATAGCAATACTCATTAGCTCAAACCTTCACAGCTAGAGCCACTGCAGCTCAGCCCTGTCCTCATCATAAGCCATCCTGACTTAGGCAATGCATGTAGTGCAATTCATGCCTAAAATGGCATCAAATGGAAGTAACATCTAAATTTCAAAAATATCAAAATGAAAAATGGCTGATAGCCATTTTAAGATGCCATTGACTGTAAGACCCATCCTGTGTTCAAAGAAAAGAATAGCATGAATCTTAAAGTTGATTAAACATGAGTATCTGCAGTTTTAGCTCACCACTTGGTGGGACCTAAATTAGCCTCACTAGCAGCCCATTGGCAATGCTAGGTCTAAACACAAAGCTTTTGTATAACCTCTGAGCTACAACACTTCCTTAATATGTATTCCCCTTTTCCTATTTCCTCTTAATTTTCTGTATTAGTGCAGGTAGTACAACAGGGTATCTGTCTGTGTGTCTCCATTTCCTTCTTAAATTCTATTCTATGGCCTGGTCCTAAGGCCCTATTCCAAATCCTAGTCCACGTGGATGAGGCTGAACCCAGATCTCTGAACCTCCCAGTTCCCAAATTGAATCTACAATTAATAAGTTAATTGTCCAGAAACCCTGGCTTTGAGGACCCCTTTACCCGCTTGGTTTCTGACTCTCAATCCACTTTTTCTCATGACCTGAAGCTTGCCCCACCCTTCAAACATGATGCATTAGACCCACTGGGAGCCCCTCAAAGTCTGGTCTCTGCAGCCCAGTTAGTATCCGCAGGACTGCTCTGCTCTGTTATGAAAAGCAGCCTCACAGCTGCCACTAGAGCAGCTCCAAAAAACACTTCATCATGGCTTGAAGCCTGCCGCAGTGTTTAAAGCACATTCACCGCTTTATTATCAGGCTGTGGAGCATTTATTTTGTGAATTATCTGTGGTCATTTAGAGCCCTAGTTTGCTCCTCCTCCCAATGGCAGAAGCTGAATCCAGGCGCCTCCAATCTCAACCACCAGGCCCCCCCTCCCTTTGCCAACAATTCATGTGTGCTCTGGAAATGCAAACTCATTCTAATGTCAGCCTAATAAAAACAGAATTAGGAACAGAGGTAACTATAAAAATGAATTCTTAAATACATTTATAAGCCAAAAGGAGAGAATTCAGAGAATTCATCAGCACTGATGAAAACCTCAAGTACTGCATATAATTAAGAGTAGGCTTGAGTCTCTGAAGGTACTCTGAGGTACATGCAAACGTGTAATCTGATGAAATCCATGTAGTGAAAATAGACATATATATTTTTTAGCTGTCCAGAGTAGATCATGTTTGTTAACTGGCTGAGACTAGACTAGAAATCAAAGAACTAGATAAAACGCCAGAGGAAAAGAATAGAATGGCCTGGAAGCTCATTGCCACTGAAAAAATAAAAGATTTATAGGTGCTTAAGAGATGGCTGGTGGAGAGATGAAGAACTAACAAACAAGGTGAGGGGAGGAGGGGGAAGAAGAAAAAGGGATGGGAGAGGGATTTGTAGATACCCTGGGGATGTTTGATGGTAACAATAATGAAATGGAGAAGGAAATCAGCAGTGCTGACTTTCTGCCTATTGCAGGACTAGAGCCATGAAGGGAACTCCAGGGCAGAACACAGTCTGGGGTGACTGTAGCAGGAAAGGGGGAGCTCAGAGTCATCTATATGGATGAGCTATAGATATTTGCATTCATTTTCCAACAGGCTCAAAGTAAAAGGCACAAGCAAGAGGTGGGGAAAATGGTAAAAAGAAGTGATAAGGAAAAGAAAAACCAGACAAAGGAGCCCTAACGAGGCTGGGACTGGGGAAAAAGAGAAGCATGTGGTAAAGATTCAAGCTAAAAAGTAGTTGGGGTCCAGCTATTTTAAGAGGTGCCTGATGTGAACCAAATGAGACACAGCCTTAGTCATCTATGCCCTCAATGCCTAGTACCTAGCATACTGTGAATGATCGCAAGTGTTTTATATGATTCAATATATGTATGTGTGCGCATGTGTACATGCATACACATGAATATTCCTATAGAAACTTTAGGGTGGGCTAAAACATAAAACTCTCTTCCGAGATATGATAAAACTAGCAGAATTTATTTTTACTTTTATTTCCACTAATACTTGGTCCTCCAGATCAAACCCTAATAATACTCTGATTCTCTAGACCCCAACTGCCCTGTTGATGACATCTATCATGCTCTGGGAGTCTGATTATATAGACTGTTGCTTTTTCTGTGCACTCATTGAGGGTAGAGAGCAGCTGTCCATAGCACTGCTTAGGACAGAGCTAGACACATAGTAGGTACTCAAAAAAACCCAGAGTGAGTGATTAAAGAAGTGGAAAAGTCCAGTGTTCTTCAGATAAATAGCAAATTGATCCTATTCTCCAAGGAACTGTCTTCAGGTAGAAAGGGGGAATGGCAACTTCCCAGAAATGGTGGCTGGGAGAACATAGCAAATGGGGCTGCTTGCTTACTCCTTCCAACTTTTCCTTCCAGAAAGCATCCTGAACCAAGATAATACTGGGAATCAGAATACTCTGTATTCTGCAACAAATCTACCTTGCTGGAAAAAACCCTTATATTCCTACTTTGTGAAGAGAGTTCTGCTGCATGCAAAGTGTGACCTCACATTTTAGGACAAGGCCAATTTTAAAGCATTCTCATTTTATTATTTTTTCAAAAAATAAATATCTTCATATTACATTAAAGAGTTTATATGCATTTTGCAGGGCTGAATCTCATCTTGACCATAATAAAAAGGGTCATTCCAAATCCATATTTCCAGTGGCTTACTGGGTGGGGGTTAACCAGGTATTTTTTTAATTTTGGGGGGATTTATTTATTTATTTGACAGAAAGGGAGAGAAAACATAGGGGGAGGGGCAGAGGGAGAGGTAGAGAGAATCTCAAGCAGACTTCCCGCTCAGCATGGAGCTCGATCTCACCACCCTGAGATCATGACCTGAACCAAAATCAAGAGTCAGATGCTTAACCAACTGAGCCACCCAGGCACTCTGCCAGTTATTTAAAATAATTTGTTAAGCTGCACATTTATGCTTCATGCATTTTTCTGTATGTATGTCATATCCCACAAAAAAAAACCTCTCAAAAAGTTCTGTTGTTTCCAACTGAGAAAGTGAAATATGTACTTGTAGAAATTGAAGTATTAAAATGTAATAAATGATTATAAGACAGTGCTTTTAAAATACATAAAAGTAATTGTTGTCTTTATTATCTCTGGAACAACATGTCATAAGTGATGAGACTTCCATGAACTCTGAAATCCCCATTAAAGGGCTTACTTTGTCCCTATCAAATGAAAGTAATCACCTCTAGCAGATCCACAAGGATTAGTTTGGGGTACAAATCTCTGAAAAAAAATTTTGTGTGTTGTTGTCTTCTATCATCCTATTGACATTATCTGAAGCTGAACAACTAGATATAATGCTATTGTTGGAAAAACAAGCACCAAATATTGGTCATCTCACCCTTCTTTCCCAATCTATCCAGGATTAGTTGGAAATATAAAAATGGTTATAGAGTTACTGCATTGTTTGTTATTGGGTATTTCTTTGTCTTAACCACAGATGATTCACTAAGAGTGACTGAAGTGGAAAAGAACCTGATCGCTAAGGAGCAGCTCTAGAAAATCTCCTGGTGCAGATTCAAATGTTGGCTTACTTAATAAAATATCAGGAAATTGTTATTTTCATCCAGCCTATTCTTTCTGTCTCACTCTCTCCCTCATTGTGCATACTTCCAAGTCTTACCACAAGCCACTTCCTCTCCCTAGAACACTGTCCCCCATTTCCACCCCAGCTCTGACTCCCTAACCTGTATTCTTTTCTCTCAGCTTAGATGACACCTCCAAGAAGTCCATCCAAGGCTACACAAGGCTAGACTCAATGCCATTCTTCTGTACTCCTCCTCTCAAGCCAGCCCTGATCGCACTTGATCCTAATGGCTTGTTTATGGTCTTGTTCATTATGGTAGTCCCAAGCATCTATTACAGTTTCTGGCACCTAGTGGATACTCAATGAAGCCTGTTGAATGAATAATTGAGATTCATTTCTGTGAAGCCTTTCCCACCTCTTCCAGTCAGAACAAATTGCTCTTTCCATGTTTCATAGCACTTTTTACAGACCTCTATTCTAGGCTGTCTCATGTTATAACTAGCTGTGTACTGGATTCTTCCTTCACAGTGTTTCATGCTTCCATGTGGCAGGGAATTAACCTTATTTATCCTTGCATTTTCCTTGAGACCAATCTTCTTCCTTATTTGTACAAAGCAGACCTCAATAAATGTTTGTTGAATTGAATTTCTCTGCCCTCAAGCCCCACTGTCACACAATTAATGATTAGTAAGAATTGGTTCATGATCTGTAAACAAAAACTTAACTGCACTAGAGAAATTGCTATTTAAAAAAATAGGTTAGTGAATGTTTGGGGAAAGAAAAAAAAAGAATATGTAATGTGAATAATTATGTCCTAATTATCTGGTTAGTAAATCCAAGATTTCATAAACAGGGTTTTGGGGGTTTTTTTCCTGCAAACATAAACAAACTTCTGTGATTACTTTAAATTTTAAGATTTTAGTCTTTTTCCTCCTTGGAAAATATATTTATAAGTTAGGTAGGGCCAGAATTAATTTTAGGGAACTATATGAGAAGACACTGAGATATCTCTCTCTCTCTCTCTCTCTCTCTCTCTCTCTCTCTCTCACACACACACACACACACACACACACACACACACACACACACACATTCATACAAGGAAAAAGAATTGTAAATTAGAGAGATATTTTGGTCTCAGCTCTAACCTGAGAGGGTCCCAGTTAACTGAGATAAGAGGCAGCATAATTAACATAGCCTGACACTTTTGCAAGCCACTAATTTAAACTCAAGGCATGCATATTGAGTCTTTTTAATTCATTACTTATACCACTTATTCTTGTCTGATCACAACTTAAAAAAATTAAATGGAACATTGCATCTCTATTCCACTGATCTCCGAGATTCTACTCTTTCCCTTGCATGGTCCATTTTGTACACAGCTTTCCAGCATGTTCACATGAAAACATAAATTATATCACGTATGTACACTGCTTACAACTTTCCATTGACTTCACACCACATGAGAACAAAAATCCCACTTCCTACCTAGCAGGCCCTAAATGGCTCATTCCCTATCTACCTCTCTTAACTAATCTCTACCTTGCTCCAATTTTTTTTTCAGTTTCTTGAACAAGCCAAACTATTTCCAGCTTAGAGAATCAAAATACTGCTTACCTTGTCTGGAATGTTCTTCCCACAGATCTTTTCAGGACTAGTGCCTTCTCATCTTGTCTCAAGTCAAATATAGCTCCCTGATCTTTCTATTTAAAGTAACCCTCCCTTCCACCATTGGTCACTTGCTAAATCATTACCTTCATAGCACTTATCACCATCTAATATCATTATCTTATTTATATATTTGCTTACTGTGTGTCTTCTTCTTTAAGAAAGTAGGTTCTATTTTTTTTTAAGATTTTTATTTATTTGACAGAGAGAAACACAGACAGAGAGGGAACACAAGTAGAGGGAGTGAGAGAGGGAGAAGCAGGCTTCCTGCCAAGCAGGGAGCCCGATGTGAGACTCAATCCCTGGTCTCCAGGATCATGACCTGAGCCGAAGGCAGTCGCTTAACCAACTGAGCCACCCAGGTGCCCCGAAAGTAGGTTCTATTAAAGCAAAGGCCTTATACACTGCTGGGCCCTCGGCAGCTAGAATAGTGCTTCACACAGAGGAAGTTGGTTTAATAAATATTCATGAAATAAATTCTGGTGAAAATGAGTTGGGATCCTTTTCAGTACTGAGTTAGTCCTGCGTCTTGCCCATGGCTAAGCAATTCAATCTGATTCAATTTAAAGTTCAACAAACATTTGTTTTATTCACCTCTGATTCTCTAGAACCTAGGAAGCTCTTGGCACATTGTAGATGCTCAACTAACAATGGTTAAATGAAAGAATGGGTTGTGCGCCTACTGTATGCAACACTGAGATGGGGAGAGCCACTGGGAAAGTGGGCCACAATAATGACGAAAGCAGCCCAGAGCCATTTGTTGACTGCCAACAGGCCAAAGGCAGAGGCTGGGCCTGGTCTCCATGGCAACCTTTCAATAGAAAGCATAGGAAGGAATCTATGTAACACCTTTCCACCAGACCAAATGGAAGCTAGAAGGAAGATGAAAAAAGAGAAGAGGTGTTTTTTTCTAAGGCCCACATCACCTCTTTTTTCCACTAACAGGGTGTGGATCTCCAAACTGCTTGAGGGTAGATTTAGGGGAGAGGCTTCTTCATCAGTCTTGTTCCCACCAGAGCTCAGTGATGGGAGGAGTGCAGCACAGTGCAGGTTTCCCAGTAAGGTGATCCCTTGGGGCCTACTTGAATCACTGCGGGGGAGGAGTTTCCATGGAGAGGGCTGCTTCCTTTAGCTCCATTAGGCCTAGGTGAAAAGTAGTGATGGCAAGGGGGAAGGGGCCTAATATGGATTAAAGCTGCAATTTGTGAAGCAGGAGAAGGCTCTGTGACACCTCTGGGGATCTTCCTATAGCTGCAGCTCTCTCCTGCTCTCCTAGTTACACTATCAGTGACATCTTTATGGAAAAGCACCATCTATACTGTAGATTCTACAGGAAGTTCTTTCTAAAAGCATCAGTTCAGCAGGACTGAGCTGGACTATGTATTAACAATTGGTCCAAGGGTGCCTGGGTGGATCAGTCATTAAACATCTGCCTTCGGCTCAGGTCATGATCCCGGAGTTCCAGGATCAGGCTTCCGGCTCCGCAGGAAGCCTGCTTCTCCCTCCCCCACTCCCCCTGCTTCTGTTCCCTCTCTAGCTGTGTTTCTCTCTGTCAAATAAATAAAGTCTTAAAACAAACAAACAAACAAACAAACAAAAAGAACTGGTCCAAGATATATGACCTCTATCTCTCAAAACTCTCCAAAGAAAGATAATAATACTACCCCCATTTTGCAAATGAGGATACTGAGACTCCAGTTCAGTAGTTAGAATCTCAGATTTTGGAGCTGAGATCCATCACTATGAGATCTTGAACAACTCACTTAATCTTTCAGAGCCTCAGCTTCCTTGTCTCTAAAGTGAGGGTAAAAATAATATGTAACTCCATAGGGATTTACACACACACACACACACACACACACACACACTAATCTCTTGAAAGTGATTAGCACTTTATCTGGTAAATAGCACATCATTGCTCCATAAATATTAGCTGTTGTCATTATCCAAGGTTACCTAAGTAGTATAGAGATCAGATTCAAACCCAGGTCTCTCAGGCCCCAAAGCCCAAATTCCCTCCATTATAGCAGGAGTTCTCAAACCATAGCATGCATCAGAATGACCTGGAACACTTGGCTAAAACAGGTTATGAAGTTTCACTCCTAGAGTTTTAGGTCTGTGTGGAGCCTGGGAATTTATGTTTCTAACAAATTCCCAGGTGATGCTGATGCTGCTGGTCTGGAGACCATGCTAAGGATCACTGCACAAAAGTCCTAAACTACAGCTTCACTTTCAAAGAACATCTAAAAGCAGCTTAATAGATTTTAGAAGATAATTAGGTAGGAATGATTCCAGAGCAACTACATTTTAAATAAGGGATTATGGAAGACGAGAGATTGCAGTGCTGACTATCAAGAATCACAAAGTAGGGTTGCCTTTTTAGAGCAAGGAACTTGCTCCTCCAATCACAAAAAGCTGTAAGCCCATTCTTCAATCAGAGACTATGCAGCTACTGTGTGCAACATGAGAAGGCCCTAGGGGAGAATCTCCTCTTCACTACTCACCAGAGCCACAGTGGCAAACAGCCAACAGTGAGGGGTATTTGTTGTTTTTTTTTTAACCATGTCCAAGCCACACTGTTGGCTCTAGTTCAGGCCTAAGCTCACATCTTGGGTATTTGGGAGCTAATGGGAGACATGGAGCCTCTAAACCTGTTTTAACAGTGAGTCCATATGGCTGGGATGGACTTTTCCTTCCAGTAGAATGACTAAAAAATACTTCCTCACCAACAATTCATTCCAAAAGAGGATGGAACTTGGATACATGGGCTTCTCAGTTCTCCCACTAACTAAAGTCCATGCCTAGAATTCTGTACCCGAAACACCCATACCAACATTCCTAAACTTCCATCTCTAGTAGCTACCATCAGAGGTAACAATGCACAACACGGGGCGTAGGCTAA
Source organism: Spilogale gracilis (assembly GCA_004023965.1). Lineage (NCBI taxonomy): Eukaryota > Metazoa > Chordata > Mammalia > Carnivora > Mephitidae > Spilogale > Spilogale gracilis. The sequence goes on from PITA01019650.1 coordinate 14,997, forward strand.
GCCCCTCTCCCCACTGTTTCTTAAGGCCCTCTGCACTATGCTTAATACCCATAGCAGGTATCTATTTCCATGACATACTCTCAGTTATTTAGTTCCCCCCACACCATCACAGGCATCCAAAAACTAGATTTCAATTTCCGGGTAGGCAAGCTTCCCCTAAATTTTCCTATAAACATTGGTTTGAAATACAGTTCTTTGGTATAAGCTCCTCAAAATGCAAATATCCCTGACAGAATAACACTTTAAAACACAGTATGTCTTAATACCCAAGTGTCAGTGATTATGAGAGTCCTTTCCCAGCCACTTAGGAAAATATGGGGAATAAACCTCAAGCTTCTTAAGGGCTAGGACTGTGACTGACACATCTATATATTCAGTCCCTAAGAAGACCCTGTTTCCATTTGTTTGGGAAAGGCAGTTGAGTGTCTATATGCATTATATGCTAAGTCTTTTAAAACACACTTGTACACTGAAAATGTAGAAATTTTAGATTACTGTCCCAGTCCCCTAATTTTGAATTTTGTAAACAATAGATAGCTTCTTTTGAGGAGAGTGAAATATATTCTCTCTCTTTTTCTCTCTCTCTCATCTCCTCATGCAATGTTATAACTGGGAAGGCCTTAACAAACATCTGTTGCCAGCATTTCTCTATTGGAGGTATGTATTGGAATCTGCTAGGTCACCTTTTATCTTTATTTTTTAATTTTTATTTAAATTCAATTTAGTTAACATATACTATATTATTAGTTTCAGGGGTAGGCATTAGTGATTCATGAGTAACATATAACACCCGGTAGTAGTTACATCAAGTTCCCTCCTTAATGTCCATCACCCAATTACCCCATGACCCCACATACCTCCCCTCTAGCATCCCTCAGTTTCCTAGATTAAAGAGTCCCTTATGGTTTGCCTCCTTCTCTGTTTTCATCTTATTTTATCTTTCTTTCCCTTCCCCTATGTTCATCTGCTTTGTTTCTTAAATTCCATATATGAGTGTAATCATATGGTACTTGTCTTTCTCTGACTGACTTATTTGGCTTAACATAATACCCTCTAGTTCCAGCTATGTTATTGCAAATAGCAAGATTTAGTTCTTTTTGATGGTTGAGTAATATTCCATTACACACACACACACACACACACACACACACACACACACACACACCACATCTTCTTTATCCATTCACCTGCCAATGGACATCTGGGCTCTTTTCATATTTTGGCTCTTGTGGACATTGCTGCTATAAACATTGGGGTGCAGGTGCCCCTTTGAATCACTATTTTTCTATCCTTTGGATAAATACCCAGTAGTGCAATTGCTGAGTCATAAGGTAGTTCTCTTTTTAACTTTTAAGGAACTTCCATACTGTTTTCCAGAGTTGCTGCACCAGTTTGCATTCCCACCAACAGTGTAAAAGTGTTCCCCTTTCTCCATATCCCGGCCAACCACTGTTGTTTCCTTAGTTAATTTTAGCCATTCTGACCAGGTGAGGTGGTATCTCATTATGGTTTTGATTTGTATTTCCCTGATGCCAAGTGATGTTGAGCTAAGTCACTTTTTAAAACTATAAATACCTGGGCCCTACTCCATATATATTGAGGCTGGGTCTCAATGCAAGGGGACCCTAGGCATCTAGATTTTCAAAAAATGTAACTCTTGCTGCTTCCAGTGAATAAACCTAGTTGATCTGATTCAAACTAATCATTTTAAAAATGTAAAACCTGAAGTCCAGGGAGGAAAGGCACTCACCCAAGGTTACACAGCCAATTAGTGGCAGAACTGACTCCCCAGTCCAATCTTGAAACAGTCAATTAATTGGTTTTTTTTTACCCACAACTTTGTCCAGAATTGCTCTTTCTCTGTGTGCCTTACAAACTTAAATATATACAACAAAAGCTATAAAAGAAAGGACACGAAGAGAAAGATAAAGAAGAAACAGGGAGAAGGAAATAGAAAGCATGGTGGATTTCAAACTATTCAAGGACTTAGATGGGGATAAGAACCTGTCAAGGTCTGAAATTTCCAATACTTACTAGCTGGATGGGATCTGCACAGAAATTATTTGAGAGTCACACTGCAAATACTATTGGGAATTTTATGATCCCTGAGCTCAGTGGCTGTCATCTTTGTATTGCTATTAATCATCTAGGCTTGGTCTTCCATTCCCCAGTATGATCTCCTCAATTGTTTTTAGCCTTAGGCTATGCTGTGTTACTTTAACCCCCCATTGAGCCTTACCCAATCTTCTGTCTCTTTGCAGGGTCAGACAGACACCCATCTATCCTTTCTGTGTTAAAGCCACTTACAGAGTGTCAGAGACAAAGTCTCTATGGACCTAAGTTACAGAATTTTGTTTTCTTTTCAAATTTTTTGGGGGGATGGGGGAAGCTGGGAGCCTCCAAAGCTTTTTCTATGAAGGCATCAATGACATACCAATCTAGAGGAGGAATTTTTATCTGTCACAATTGTCTTTTTGAAATAGGATCCTGAAAAAAAAATAAGCTGTTGTAAATTCAAGATTAAGAAAGTTGTTAGGGGGTTTGTTAACACCAATTTTTCAACTATCTTAACCTTCTGCCAAGGCACAAGTAATCCTTGCCTTCTGCATTTGTGATTTCTGCTCTTCCTAGCCTCAATAAAAAGAGGCTACAAAATGATGCTGAAGTCATTTTTGGCATAGCTTTCAGCTTCCTCATCTCATTTCCCAACATATATGTCACATACCTTCTCTGCTCATACAAGCCCCCTCTACTCAGTCTTCCCCCCACCTTACTGAAACCAAAGTCACGCTAAATGAGCTCCCTAGAACTCCTTTCTCCATATATTTCTATCCAACATTCTACTTTCTTCTTTGTATCATCTATCTTCTCTGCAACAACTGCCTATACCCACCTACTTGCCCTTCCCTTCACCTATAGCACCCTGGATTCTATCTCTACCACTCTTCTATACTCTTCTACGTTCACCAGGAAACCCATGAAATGAATTAATATTGGTAGAGCATATGGCACAGTTCCTTACACAGAATAAGTACTCAATAATATGGTACATCTTCCCAAACATAAGCAAGCATATGTGCGCACCCATGCATATGAACGTACACACACACGTGTGTGTCCATGCACACACACACACAGTCAATTCCAATGGATTTTATTCTTTCATTCTTTATCTCTTTGTGGCATTTGACACTATTGACTACTTCCTTCCATTCTTGAAAGTTTCTGTTACTATGCATTAGTGTATTGTCTTATTATTCCTTTCTTTTTTCTTCCCATCTCTTCCAAATGCGGTTACATCCTAAGAGTCACAACTGAAATCCCTTACATCTTTAGATTCTCTTTCATAGATCACTGCTACTCAAACTATAGTCCATGTACCAGTGCCCATCAGCACTAGTTACCAGTCCACAATGAGATAAGAAGCTTATGCAGAATGTAAATCACTCACATCACTAAGCACATAGATTAGTTCAACTGACATTTTTTGGTAACAAAGCTTTCTCAATGAAGGAAGCAGTGTGGTGATTTACATTCTGCCCCAAGTGTCTCCTCTTGCCCTGGCCCAATGCCTTGAGATTTTTTTACACTATTACAGCCTCAGTATTCATCTCTATTCAAATAAAGTTCATTCAAATCAGCATCTCTATCCCCAGCTTCTTCCCAGAGCTCCAAACTTATATCTTAGTTGCCTGCTAGACCCCAACAACCTGCATATTCTTTAAACTCAACAAGTTACAAACAACTCATACCTGAAATCATTTTTGGAGACAAACAAACCCACACATCTCTAAATATGTCTTTTATATGTATCTGTTTTTTAATCATACACATAATACATGAATTCCTTTTCCTTGTAAAAATTTTTAAAGTTACAAATAAAGTCCATTTTATATACCATCAACAATCCAGGTCCATTACTCTCCTCCTCAAATAACTGTTGTTGATAGTTTGGGTATCATTCTAGATCTTTTCCTACACATTTGCATACATACACAGACTATGTCTCTATAGAAAATATAAGGCACTGTTTTGCTCTTTTTTAAAACCTCAGTGTTATATTATAGTGTGTCATTCTCAAATTGTTCTTTGCAATCAACGAAATATTTGGTAGATCTTTCCATGTCGATCCACATAGATATGTTTCATTCTTTTTTAAGTGCTGAATAGTATTCCATAGAAAATACATCCATAGTTTATTTAGCCATTTCTTATTAATAATGAACCTTGTGTCACAGACACTGCTATGTTCAGCAAACCACTCTATCACCTCCTGGACACACAAAAAGTCACAGGTAGGCAACATGACTAGACCTGACCAATGAAATATGGATGGAAATACACATTCTATTTTTAGACCTGGCACTAAAATCTATAACAAACTCCCCTGCTCTCTCTCCCTCTATTGTGACCATGGGGGCCACATGTGGAAGATGGTGGTATTACAAGATGGGAGAAACAGGATCTCTGAATAACTGTAAAGATGATCTCTCTCCTCACTGACCACATTGGAATGTCGTGTGAGCATGCAATATATCTTTATGGTGTTAAGTCACTAAGACTTTAGAATTGTTCATTACAACATGTATCATTGCTTAGCCTGAGTAATACAGATCGTTAGGTTGCTTCCAAATTTTTACTATTTCAAACAATGCTACAGTGAATGACTTCCGTATATGTGGTGTTGTTTTCCTATAATAAATTTGTTCCTTACAATTTATCATTTGCTCTAACTCAGAAATCATGGTCATTGTTCACTACTCCAGTTTTTTTGCCCTCCTTTTCATCCAGTTAATCACAAATTTACTTTTTACTTGGTAATGTTTCTTGCATTTCTCCCTTTCCCACCCAGTGTAATACCAACCTGGGCCAGGGCCTCAACCTCCTATCTGGTCTCACTGCATCAATCCTCTATGCAGTCTAATCTATCCTCAGAGCCACAGCTGAGCTAAGTTTCATAAATTTCCACTTTAATCATGTCACTATTCCTGCTCAAAAAATAATTACTAGCTCCTTCTTCCATATCAGATAAAATATAAACTCCTTGACTTGACACTTAAGGTTGCAAATAAGCCCCATTCTACCTTTTTAACTTTACCATTAGTTACTTCACCCAAAGAAACTGCATTTCAGTTGGAAGTGCCATCAGTTAAATCTGAATTTGCTTCATATATTCATAATGCTGCTTTTGCTTAGTCCCCTTCTTTATTTAGTTGAGTCCTACTCATTCTTTAAGACCAGGATTATACCTTCTCTCTTCTGTGAAACCATCTGTGATCATTTGATCTCACTGGAATTGCGAAGTCCACAAATTCCTTTAGCACATTAACTTCCTCATGTCGTCCAGGGATACTCTCTCTTTAACCTTTAAAACATTTTCACCTGCCACATCAAGACCTCTCCATAGAATAATACAGTTTCCCTGCCTCAGGACATCATCTTCTCTGATACCTATCATTTTTTTCTTTTCCATGTAGGAGTACTGTGCTCCCCTCATTTTTGTCTCTCTTCTACCACTCATATTTTATCTTCTGGGATTTTTTAAATAAATATTCTCATAACCTCAAGTACAATTGCTCTTTCACTTCTGGGCTTTTCCCACTGACCCAGAGAGACTCCCTCATATCTGTTGATTAAATTAGGGTCAAAATGGGTACAGATGGGAAGTTACAACTGTTGCTCCTTCAAGAAAAGTAGGGAGGGGGTCCCCCAGTGGCCCAGTTGGTTAAGCATCTCTTTTTTTTTAAGATTTTTATTTTTGTATTAGACAGAGAGAGAAACCGCGAGAGGAGGAACACAAGCAAAGGGAGTGGGAGAGGAAGAAGCAGACTTCTTGCCAAGCAGGGAGCCCAATGCGGGGCTCAATCCCAGAACCCCAGGGATCAGGACCTGAGCTGAAGGCAGTCACTTTATGACTGAGCCACTCAGGCACCCCAAGCATCTGACTCTTGATCTCAGATCAGGTTTTGATCTCAGGGTTATGAGTTCAAGTCCTGCATTGGACTCCATGAAAGAAAGAAATGTGGGAGCAACAATGATCTTGTGGGAATTTCACAGAAGATATCAGAGGCTAGGTATCAAATGGGTGGAAGCACCCTAGAAGTGATGAAAGGAGATGAATAGAGAAATGAAAGGAGAGAATGAGGCAGTCTTGGGAAGGGGAGAAAATGAAGGCAGAAAATGGGGCAGATACACAGCTAGATCCTTGGATTGAGGAAATAGGCTGGATGGAAATTAAGCACCAAATGTTTAAAAGGTGAAAAGATTACCACTCCTAGGTAGCCAAGAATCTATGGTGACCTGAACATTTTCTTCTTTGTTCCATTTGTGTTTCAACCAAAAGCTCTAATTACAGCTGATGATTGTTAAGAGCAGTGCTGATACAACCAAATTAAAGAATGAAGAGCCATATGCTTTAAAGTGAAATTAGGCATGATAAAAAAAAACAGTGCAGCATCCTTTAAAGTCCTTGAAAGTGCCAAAAGTCCTATTCAGAATCTCTACAAAAGCCCTCATCTTACTTTATCCCACTCCTAAATAAACCAGCTTCTTTCAAAGTACCAGCACTAAAACTTATTCAATTTTATAGTTTATTTTATTTAATTATTAATACAATAACAGTATTGCACATGTGAATTTTTATAACAAATATACAATTTCAGCTATGGCATGGAACAAATCGAATTTATGGATGCATCTGTAAAAGTACCTGTCTTTAGCAAGTTCCTGATATAACATGCTCTCCAAGGTCCAAACAATTGTCTTACAATCCAGCTTTAAAACATCACTTATTATTTACTTTTCTATGTGTTTTTTTCTTGCCTCATTAAATAGTCCATAGCCAACTCAGAGTTAAGGAACTTACCATTTTCATCTCTTATCCAGTGTTTCCCCAACACTAGGCCAGGCATATAGCCTATATCTTCTCCAAGGCTGGGCTCAGATAAGAATTCAGTTGAATGGCAAATTAAACCTGCCTTCTCTGAACTTGTTCCTTTCACTCTCTCTCTTCCTTCACTACTACACTTTTTTTAAAGATTTTATTTATTTGACAGAGAGAAACACAGCTAGAGAGGGAACACAAGCAGAGGGAGTGAAAGAGAGAGAAGCAGGCTTCCTGCTGAGCAGGGAGCAGGATGCGGGGCTCAATCCTGGGTCTCCAGGATCATGACCTGAGCTGAAGGCAGTCGCTTAACCAACTGAGCCACTCAGGTGCCTCTACACTTCTTAAAATATTAATCTGTTAGGGCAAGTCACTCAACTTCTCTGACATAGTTTCTACACATATATCTTGGGTATGTAATAATTTACTTAACTGATGTAAATGTTGAGGACAGTGGCTATTTAATAGAAGTGGCCCATAATTATTATCTTACTCCTTGGCTCACTATCAATGAGTTACTCTTACTTTTCGTGAAAGTCCAGAGCCCACCACCTCCCAGGTATGATAGAGTGATAAAAGGATTGAGTACCACTCTCTGAGGTGGTGACTCCATAATTTAGTCTTCATAACTGCCTTGAGGATGTCTGGTAAACTCAGGAGGGCTCCCTAGGCTTGATTTGCAGGAATGTCTTTATGCTCACTAAAGGTACACAGAAACAGGAGTGCTTCCAGCATGTGTAACCTCGGATATATGCAGGAGTGCTTCATGCCCTACACAATACCATTCCCTCTGGACTGAGAATGGGGTTGCTTTGAGGCAAATAGGATCTTTTCCAGAACCAAAAGTTCCGTAAAATCTGTGGACCTTACTCTCTGGAAGGGAGCTCCAAAAACTATAATTGGTTGCTCACCCTATCAGAAACAAGATACCCTCATATATGTATGTATTATATAAAACAGTAAATATGAAAAAATACTAAATATTAGATACAGATTTTTTTTAAAAAAGCATCTGTTCCTAATCATTTCAGCTATGTACCTCAGTGTACAACAGACCCTCAGTTTCATTGTTATTGGAATGTTTATGAATTTGTATTTCAAGGTAAAAAAGGGGGGCAATATACCCTCTTAGTTTCCACTTCTTCCCTGCTATTTGTGTCTCAGCCCACTTGGCCCAATGTCCTCTGGCACCATGCTACTGAATATTCTCTCTTTGAGGTCACCAATATCGCAAGTATGGATTCAAGTAGGCCCTGCTCTTGTCATCATCTTTCTTGACCTCTGTGCATTATTTGACACTGTGGACCACACCATCTATCTCTCCAGGTTTTCCTCCTCTCTCTCTGATTATTCACTCTCCTCTTTCAACTCCTCTTCTTCCTATGCCTATCCTTTAAATGTTGCTGTTTCTAGAACTCCCATTCATAATGCCTTTTTCATATTTTGCAAACTCTCCCAGAGAAATCTTCTCCACTCCCTTAGTTTCAACTACCACATTGATGATACATGTTTTTATCTTCAACTTACATACACATTTCTCCTCCTCTCTAGACCCATATATTCAACTTCCTACTGAATCTGTTCAACTACTCTCCATTAATGATGCCACTATTTATAAAGTCCTCTAAACTAGAAATCTGGGAGTCACAAAAATTTTTCCTTCTCCCTAGTACCCACATTCAATTGTGCACAAAATACTATTATAACATTCTTTGGAATTACCTCTTAATTATATTCCCTCCTCATTATTTCCACTGTCACTGACTTTGTTCTGACCCTTATCACCTCTCACTTGGATTTTGCAACAGTCTTTCTAATTGGTCTCCCAGCATCCCTTCTTGCACCCTTCCAAACTGCTCTCCATGTAGCTAGTGGGTGAACTTTGTAAATTGTCAGTAATATATCATGATTCTGCCCCAAAAATATTCAGTGCTAAATCCAAATGCTTTAGTATGGCATAGGGAGGCCCTTCACAGTCACTCTAATTTCCTTTTCTAGCAAGATCATCTGACATTGCTTCAGACTGAACTTTTTGCAGAGCCCTGAACACTCTATGCCGTTTATATTTCTGTGTCTTTACAAATGTTGTTTCTCATGCTTGAAATGACTCTTCCCTTCTTTTCCATCTTTGAAACATAGCTCAAATGTCACCTCTTTTATGAACACTTCCTTGGTTCCCCTGGAGCAAGGAGAGACTATGCCTCTTCTGAGTTAGCATTTTGTCCAGGCATCTAATCATCACACTTATTATTCTTTATTTCAATAATTTGTGTGCACCTTTGTCTTGAAGATAGATTTGTGTGTAGAGCTATAAATGAAACAAAAGCAGAAAATGGCATTTTATGTGTCTTTATACCTTCAATACCTACTACAGTGCCTAGAACATAGTAGATAATAACAGTGTGGTGAAAGGATAAATATGGTTGGCTGTCTACAAAGGCACTAAACCAATAAAATCATGATAAAACAAAAAAAATTCCACAGAGTTACATGCATGCATTGAGAAGATCTAAGAAGATTACTTGGATCCAAGTATCTGGGTTCACAGTTAATGACTACATGAATTCTATTCTAAAGGTGCCTAGGGCAATGAAAGATTCTATAGCCACAACAAGAACTACAATAACCAAGAAACTAAGTTACTAAGTTACTTATGGCACTGTAATATCCCTTTCTATTCTTAAGGACATTCCTTCTTGGCACTGAAGAAGAAAAACAGTAACCCTTAGGGTAGTGGTGGAAGTGGGAGTGGAGGGGGGGAGTGAGGATTAGCTGACTTCTTCAGTCTCATTCACACGTTTTGGTTTCCATGGCAAAGAGAGAGAGCACACGTGTGATGTCGTCAAGACTACAAAATCTTCCCTCGTCACTATTGTCTCCAAAGAAGTCAAACATCTTTTAAGAACTCTATCCTCTGACTTACGCTCACCCACCTTCACTTGTCACACAAAAGAAAATCCTTATTAACGGAGGAAAGTCTATGATATTTCAGTATGTAGTCAATCTAGTCATCTCTTTTATCATCATACCAGAGTGTGTCTTGATGAAGCTTAATATAACACAGAAGAAAGAGATTTACAGAGCAGGAGTGAAAATACAACCTGAACTCAGCAGAAAGAAAGTGGATACAGACAAAAAGTGAGTCAGCTGTACAGGCACTGCCATAGCTGATGGTACCAAGGAAAACATGGACATTCATAAAAGTTTCACCAATATTTGCTGACTGACTTTGTTGTCAATGCCCTATATCCTCACCATATTAATTAGTACTAGGGAAAATGTTCAATGAGGACCTGGCAATGCAGTTTGATTCTCTGCTGTGGACTGAACTATGTGTCACCAAAATTCATATGTTGAAACCCTAAACCCCAGTGTGATGGTATTCAGAATTGGGCCTCTTAGAGACCATTAGGTTTAGATGAACTTATGAGGGCCCCACCCTCATGATGGGATTACTGGCTGTAAGAGAAGAGACACCAGAAATCTTGCTCTTTAACTCTCTTCATCATATAAGGACACAATAGAAAGGTAGTCATCTGCAAGTCAGGAAAAGGACTTTTACCAGAACCCAACCATCCTGATCTCAGATTTTCAGCCTCCAGAACCATGAGAAATAAATTTATATTGTTTAAGCCACCCAGTTTATGGTACTTCATTATGGCAACCCAAGCTGGCTAAGACACCCTCCTAGGATTCCCCTTAAAGGTATCAACTCCAAGTTATTAGTGGTGAGTTAATTTAGTGTATACTATCTTTGTTAGTGTATACCATCAGTTCCCCCAATGCTTCCATTCTTCAAGATGCTCAAGAGAATTTTCTTTAAAAAAAAGATTTTATTTATTTATTTGACAGAGAGAAACACAGCCAGAGAGGGAACACAAGCAGGGGGAGTGAGAGAGGGAGAAGCAGGCTTCCCGCGGAGCAGGGAGCCCGATGTGGGACTCGATCCCGGGTCTCTGGGATCATGACCCGAGCCGAAGGCAGTCGCTCAACCAACTGAGCCACCCAGGCGCCCCTCAAGAGAATTTTCAAATTGCATTGGAGCACTTCTTCCTGCTCCTCTTGTTTCTTTTCCTCGAAGTTATGTTCATGTGAACAATTCAAGACATTTCCATCTTTATGCCTTTTATTCCTGAAATTTCAAACAAGCTTGCAGATTGGACAAAGTTCTCCTTATCTCCACTCCAAGTTTCCATTTCTCCTATGAAGAAGAAGTAGAATGAGGCTGTAGTTCTGTGTTGCAGTTGGAAGAAAAGTCAGTATTCTTGGGAAAAAATGCAAGCACAAGAGAGGATTTTGAAAGGAAACACTATTCTCAGGTAAGGATGGGAGGAAGTGGTTAATGGGGGGGGAGGTAGTATTGATAAAAAGCAGATGCCTCCTACTGCAGGTTTGGAGTGGACAGCAAATGAGAAGGAATGGCAATGGCTGATGTAATATGCCCTTCTATCATTTCTAGAGACCCTGACACAATTTGTAGTGAAACTATCCTCCCCAGAACTTGATTGATTTGCAAAGTATTCACCTAGAGGATTCAACGGAATGAACTACAGATGAGTACCTATCTCACAAGGCTGTTGGGGAGATTAAATGAAATAATATGTGGAAAGTGTTCAACATGGACCCTCGCTTATAGTACTCAATCCCTAAATAGAAGTTGTTGGTATAATTGCAGTTGTTGCTCTTGGTGTTGGTTAAACTAGGGTTTCCTTGTTATAGTACTTGTGTTCCTGTCAATGTTAGGTTTTCCCTGAGCTGGTTTTGTCACAACAGCAATTGTAGTGAGGGGAGACAAATGAGTTGATAGTAGTCCTGGACAATAACCTGAGAAACAGTGAATCAAGAGATCAATAAAATGTACCATCTATCCCACAACATGAACTTAGGAGTCATCAGCGACATCTCTTTCTCTGTCCCTGCCCATCACTCTCAATCTACCACCATATATATATGAGAGAGAGAGAGAAAGAAAGGACTTAAAGATACTTGCATGAGGGGTTGTTCAAAGAAAGGACTTAAAGATACTTGCATGAGGGGTTGTTCAAAGAAAAGGGCCAAGCAGATCATCTTGTAGTAAAGCCCCATTGTAGTGGATAAACCCTAAAGTGATCCTCAACAAGTTATACCTCCTGGTGTTCATTCCTTTGTGCACTTCTCTTCTCTGGAATGTTGTTGGGTACTTGCTTCTAACAAACAGAATATGGCAAAGATAATGGGATATACTTCCAAGATTAAATTACATTATATAAGGTTCTGCCCTAGCAGATTGGAGTCAGGGTCTCTTATTGTGAGCCTGATGAAATAAGAAGCCATGCTGAAGAATCCCACATGGCAAGGAATGGCCAGTATGTTTAAGGAACATTGGGTGGCCTCTAGCCAATAGCTAACAAAAACCCAGGGCCCTCAATCATATGGCCACAAAAAATAAATCCTGCCAAAAACCTGAATGGGCTTGGAAGCAAATTATTCCCCAGTCAAATCTCCAGATAAAAATGCATCCTAAACAACATTTTGACTCATCCTATACAGAAGGCCCAAGCTATGCCAAGCTTGAATTCCTGATGCATAGAAACTGTGAGATAATCAATGTGTCTTGTTTTAAGTCACAAATTTTGCAGTAATTTATTACCATACAATAGAAAACTAGTACACTAATAGTCTACAAATCTCACTAAGCACTCTGATTTTCTAATCAGCATTTTAGGAACCTTCTTATAAACATGAGCAGATAGTCAAGGATGATGAGGTATCTGAGGAAAGCCTCTGATATCAAAGATAGAAATCTAAGCAAATAAACCAAAACTTAAAGGAAACAGAGAGATGAAAAGTAATCATTAATATCAAAGAGATTAGAGAAGATATTGCATCCACTAAACAAGAACAAGGTGATATTTTTTAAAATTATTTGAAATTCTTATGAGAAAGAGTTGTATAATAAGGAATTTGTCTGGTCTTCATCCCAGGTTCCTGGGAGAGAGCTTCTACACCCTTGGAATTTCTTGAGTGATAGGATTGTCTTTGTTATTCATGATAGGCCTCTTGAACCATGTTTTAATTTATGCTAATGAGATGATTTATGGTGAGTTCCTAGGTAGTTTCAGGATGGAGGCTGTCTATGCTGGAAAGACTAGAAAGAGTAACCATGAGTGTTAGAGCTTTGAGCCAGATGGTATCAGCTTAACTTGATCTCTGAGGAGAAGGAAGGAGTTGGAGGTTGAGTTCAATCACACAGTCAATTATTCGATCATGTTTAATAATAAAACCACACATATACAAAAAGAAATCCCTGGACACCAAGGTTTAGGTGGACTTCCTTGTTGGTGAGTACAATGATGTGCCAGGAAAGCGCATCCTGACTCTGTTGGTGGTTGGGGCAGGTAGGACTTGGAAGCTCCACATTTGATAACCTCCCATAACTCACTCTACAGATCACTTTTTTGGCTAGGCTAGTCTTGATTTGCATGCTTTGTAATCAAAATGTAATAGGAAATATCACACCTTCCTGAGTTCTATCAGTTGTTCTAGAGACTAATCAAACCTGAGGGAGTCATAGGAACCTTTGAATTTGTAGCCAGTAAGGAAGAAATGTGAGTGTCTTGGAAACCTTGAAATTTGTGGCTGGCATCTGAAATGAGGGCAAACTTTTTGGGAACTACAGGAATTATCATCTTAACCAGTTAGCAATTACCTTAACCAGGTAATTAGTGTCAGAATTGCACTGCCGTATTGCAAAAGGGTTGGAAGATAAAGCTGAAGAACTATCCTAGGAAGAGAGCAACCAGACAAACAGACAAAGAGAAGGGAAATAGAATATAAAATATAAATAAATTATGGGATTGGTCCAAGAAGTCCAACATAAGAATATGAGTTCTAGGAGAAAAAAAAAAGGTAAAAAAAAAAAAACTTGGAGAGAATGAGATGAAATAAATAATTGAAGAAAACTTCCCAGGATTAAGAGGCAGTTCTAAGATTTAAAGAGGCCACAGAATGTCCAGTAGAATGTAAGAAAATAGACATGCACCAAAATATATCATGTGACTTTGCACACATAAGGGCAAAACAAAGAACTTAACAACTTCTAGAGAAGAAAAATTAGAAAGGTAACTTACAAGAGATCAGGAATCAAAATTGTTTCCATCTTCTCAAACATTAAGAGCCAAAAGACAATGAAGTAATGTCTTCAAAATTATTAGAGATATGGCAGGATAAGAGAAGTACCACAGATCTAAAGAACAATTAGGCCATGCCGAATTCAGAAGGATGTCTCCCATAAGATGAATTTGATAGAAGGAGCCAATGCTTTCAACACTATCAATCACATACTGAGAGAAGAGTTGGTTGAGGAACAGCTTATAGATGAGGTAATGTTAAGTACATAGAAAAATAAGAAATTGAATAAATAAGACAATTACCAGCTCCATTAAAAACACAGATGTGCAATAAAGGAAGAGCAATCATAGTATGCTATAACTGGACTGTGAACACAATTTCACATAATATAATAATAATGATATAAACACTGAATATTGATGTAATCAAAATTACAACATAATTTTACTGTCAGAGTGGTAAATGGGAAGTTTGTGTTTGTGTGTACATGGGAGCTAATTGTGAGAATGTGCTAAACTCTTCTCTTCCATAGCATACTTACTCTGAAAATTATAAATTAGCTTTATAAGCATGCTATTTAGCTAAAGGAGTTCAAAGTAGTTGCCTCTGGTGAATTGATAATGGGGGGTGACAGCTGTTAAAAATAACTATTTATTTCTTTAAATTGCATATAAAGTAAAAAGAAAATTATAAAATAAAAACTGCTTTTATTTATTTTTTGTGTGGGGGGCATAAACAATGAATCTCTGAACACTGAAAAGATGAAATATTTTTAAAAAGCTGCTTTTAAAAGAAAATTTAAACCAGTTCATGTAGCCAAATAGCTTAAAACTTCTAGTGATTTACCACTGTAATTAGAATCAAATCCTAACTCTCCCATGACTTATATGGCTCATCATAATCTAAATCCTGCCTATTTACACTTCATCTCATACTTCTTCCCCACCCCTGCCCCCTGTATTCTAGGTTCCAGCCACTCTGGTCTACTTTCTCTTCCTCAGACATAACAAGCTTGTCCCCATATCACAGCCTTTGTATTTGCTGTTCTCTCTGCCTGGAATCACTCTCCCCAGATCCTCACATGGTTGAATCCTTCTTTTCGCTCAGGACTCAGCTGCAAGCTGCCTCTTTGGAGATGTCTTCCACAATCAGACAAATCAAAATTGGGAGACAGATCTGAAAGTAACTTACCTGTAAACTTTAAAAATGTCAATGTCAAGAAAAACAAATAGAAACTGGGGACTGTTTCAGATTGAAGGAGACTAAAGAGGCAAGAACTAAATGCAATCTATGATTTAGCCCTCTAAATTTTTAAAAACTTATATAGAGCATTACTGGGACAATTGGGGAAATTTTAATATGTGTTGTATATTAGATAATATTAATGTATCATTGTTAAACTTTCTCTGAGTGTGGTAATTATATTGCATATATACAAGAATGTTTTTGTTCTTATGAGAGAGATGCTAAAGTGTTTATGGGTGGCGTGTCATGATGTCTGCAACTTTCAAATAGTTCAGCCAGAGAGAGATAGAGGGAGAGAAGAGTTATAAATAGCAAACAAATGTGGCAAAATTTTAATAATTAGTTAATATTAATGAAGAATATATGTGGTCACTGTATTATTCTTGCAACTTTTCTCTTAGATTGAAACTTTCCAAAACAAAGATTGATGGGAAAAAATATTAAACTTTAGTAGGTTTGTTGATAGTAGTGTTGATGAAGTAATTGCAAACTATTTTGGATACGTTATAGCATTAAACAGATGAGTAAATATATTGACCAAAGTAGTCCTCTAGGCAGTTTCTATCACCCCAACATCCTGTTTTATTTTCTGCATCACATTTATCATCGTCTAAAACATTATTTTGTTTATATATTCATTTGTCTGTTTACTGTCTGTATTTCTCCTAACTCCTACCCATAAATGTTATTTGAGTATAAATAGTGTCTGTCCTATTTACTGGTGAATTCCAAGCATTCAAACTAGGGTCTAGTACACCGTAGACGTTCAGTAATTACTTGTGGAATAAATGAATAAATGAAATAATCCTGAGAAACCTTAGATAGAAACAATGGTCAGGCGGCTGCAGTTTTGCTCCTAGGGTCAAGTTAAGGCTCTGAAGCCCAGTTGGGAAGGGGCCTTGTTATTGCAGAGACCTGTGAAACTGAGAGAGAAAGAGGAGAGGGAAGTCAGCCTCATTCTGGCCTATGGAGCGTGGTTAAACAGAATAAGACCTATCAGAAATGGCAGTGACTCCAAAGATGACAACTAGAGGACAGGGACTTAAAACTAAAAGGTAAATGATAACATGGAGGACTTGGAAATTCTTTAATCTCCATACAAGTGAGTTATATGACACCTGTCCTTGCAAGTCACTTCAATTGTGTAAAGACTCTTCCTTGAAATTCCCTCTCATCACAGAGTCAATGACTTGTACATATAAAGCTAAATCTCAGTAAAGGAGGAGAAACAGGGGAAGAAAAAAGGGCTATCTGAGAACACAGTAGATGATTCTTTGGGGAAAAGGAAAGTTACCTTCCAGCCTAACTCTTTTCATCACAGTAGTTCTCCCTGTCAATCTCTTTTTTTCTAATTTCCTTTCCCTACCTGTTTCTCCCTCATCCATCATTCCCCTGCTCCCTACCCCACCTGGGGTTAGTGCCAGAAAGAAGTGTTTGTGGAGATTGGAGAGTCAGTAAAATAATTTTGTGCAGGGACAATTCTTACTAAACTAATCATTTGTACTTCTGAATAAGGGGACACACACACACACACACACACACACACACACACACACATTCAAATATTGAGAATGAGTATTGCAGTTGTCTGCCCGCTTCCGTTATTGACATCACACCACGAGGGTGCTAAGACAGATTTTTTTTCAGTCTTTCTAAACACCATCACCTCAGGAATCCTATGAGCTCTACATGCTCTCCTAACCCACCCTACCCCCTCCCGCACACCTGTGACCTGTCACACCGCATTCTATCACTTCTTTCTCTGTGGCCTTAAAGTAATCTCTCTTCTCTTATTAATCTGAACTCAGTTTAGATCCTTGGCAGTTCAGAACTGGATGGCTGCTTCTCATCAACTTTCCCCCATATCTAAGTCATAGTAAGTCAAAGATTCTGCAAAGTTCCATTTTCTTATCCCTGCTCCTTCAAATTATCCTTGATCTCTTAATCTGCTTTCAGATCTATAATCATCCCACTCCAGACTGCCTAAGAACTTTCTCTCATCTTCTCCATTCCACTGTTCATTCATCATCAGTTAGAATTTTAAATTAGGAATTCCATTAGCATGTTGAGTCCATGGAAGCCAAATGACCCATTATGGACTGAATCCAAATGTATAGGCAGATGGTTAGAGCAGGTCGTGCCAGCAGCCTTGGCAATGCATAACCCAAAACTAGAGGTTGCAGCAAAATCAGGAAAGAATCATGATTTCACAAATGACCCTGAATTAACTGGATACTAGTTCAAGGGGGACAATGTAGATTTGCAGATGATTCTAGAACCAAGCATACCATAATTTTCTCACTGGTTGGTTCTACCACATCATCCCCATACTCAAACAACCTTCACTGGCTCTCAATTACCATTAAAATCAAATCTTCAAACCCTTCAGTCTGGCATTCAAAGCCTTTTACATGTCCCCTTCTTCTAAACACTTACTCCGCTCTTACCTTACTTCTCATCAATCCTTGATATGTTCTGTCTACCTCAGTCAGCCTGGCATAGTCTCACTACCAGTTTGCAATTCTTGCTCCTCTCCTTGCCTGTAATGTCTTTTCACTTCCTCTTTGCAGATCCACATTAACTGCATCATTTAAGACCCACTTCAAGATATACCCCCTTCCAAGAATCTTTCCCTGATTCAATCACAATATCACCGGTATTTTGTGCTAAAACAGACTTTAAAGCTCACTGATCAAGTTCAACTTTATCCCACCCCCATTTTTCAGATGAGAAAACTTAAGGCCCCAAAGTATTAAGTGATTTGTATAAGGTCTGTGAGGTTAGTGGTAGCAACTTAATCTCAAACCAGATTTCCCGACTCCCTTTGTGACTCCCTTTCCACACTGTTACACTTTGTCCCCATGATTCCCCCCCCCCCGAACACAAGTTCAGCGTGTCATGATCATAAACTAACATCTGTGTTTGGATTGTTTTTCACCTCTATTTGGTTTATCTCAACCACCAAGTTCCAATAATTCTTGAGGGAAGGAACTATGACTAATATTTCTGCCCCCTCTTCTTCCCCATGGCACCTAAAAAGGCTGTATATACCTCAGAGGGGCAGTAAATGACATCTTAACTGTGGAGTGTTTCACTTCAAGAAAATATAAAAAACAAAAACAATAAAATGAGTACAGCTGGGGTGGAGTATTATATCACATACATATTCAAAAAGTTCCTTTAAACAGGGACCTCCTATAGTGAAGTTGGTTACAGATCATTAACTACCATCCAGAGAGAAAGCGAGAATGAGAGCTAACAAAACTCAAGGTAAAAATGTAGGAATCACTGCTCCTCTTACAGGCTTGAGAAATAGAAGTGCATTAAGGCAGACTTCCCACTTTGCAATAGAGAGGATTTACACAGCGCCTGCCTTACCACCCTCAACTCAGCACTAGCTCTGGTCTCTCCCAGCTGGAAGTTGAGTGACATGAGTTCTAAATGTCCGTTCCACCATTAATTATCTCTGTGACCTAAGACATATCACTTAATCTCACTGGACTTGTGTTTTCTCGTCTGTAAAAGGTTAGGGGGTGGGAGTGTGGGATAGAAGTCCAGACTTGCTTTGCCTCACACAATTTTTGTGAGGCTGAAGTGAGGTAATATATGTGAAAGTGCTTTAAAATTCAAAAGGCATTATATGAATGCAAGGTATTAGCTTTTTAACTCCCAGTCCTATATCAATTAAATCATAGGAGAATAGAGCAAGCAAAGGATAACAGGTTTGCTTGTTAATCCCATATACATTAATTGTCAGAATCCTCTACCTTTTCTGTAAATGCTATTCTTCATCCTGTCTCTTTATTTTATTTGGTAGAATATTATAAAGGTTGCTATTTTGGCTTCGCATATTGCCGAGGTGGCAGGAATGGGGGAGGTTGGCAGCTGCTAAGACTCAGGAGAGGTACCTAGTTCTTTCCTAAATTGCTTTAAAGAGGGAGGGGAAGAGAAATTGAAACTGTTGGTCAAGGAGAAAAGGGCTTCCACTCTAGCTCAAACAGTGTCACTCTCTCATTCAATAATGAAAAGTAAAAGCAAAAAAAAGGAGAATTAAAATCTTTAATTTTGCTACATTTCTGAAGTTTTCTCTCCTTTACCTCTCCAAAATTCCTAGTGTGCCTGAAATCAAAGGATCCCTCTGCTGGCTTGGAAGAGCTTTATTTTGGGTGGAATCAGAATAAATGTGAGGCATGGGGATGAAGTAACACATTCCATATTAAAAAATTTGAACCCACTCTTCTGGTCTATTCTTCATCTAGCCCAATTGGGTAACTTATATAATATGCCCTAAAGTCCCACATTAGGGCCCATGTCCGCCCTGGGACATCCAGAACTATGTCTACACAAGCCTTTGTGGAAATGGTCATCATTCTTATTCTTATGCTCTTTGCCTTTATATCAGTATTGTTCAATTAGAAAAGAGCCTCTTAAGAGATCATCAATCATCTGAAATATCAAATACTGCTAAAAAGCAATGCAGAGGAAGAAAGGACAACCTAACTGGTAACCTGCAATGAATCATCCACTTAACAGACATCTCCTAAATCCTTACTATAACCTCATCCCCAAGTTAGGTTTTGAGGGAAGCACACAAGCATCTCAGTAAATCTTTCTCTGTTAAGAGACTAGCAGACTATGAGGGAAAGGAAGGTATAGATAAGATATAGCAACAGTTTCTCTCCAAGTCAGGCAGCAATGAATTCTAACCTCCCCCCACACACACACACACTGGTCCATGTAAAGCATTGAATTCAGTGGTGGGCTGAGGAGAGACTAAAAAGCAAAACAAAACCATATTATAACATAAAGCAGTAAGGCGCTTGTGATGTACTGAGAAATGTCTTAAAAATTAAATTAATCATAATTAAATCCAGGCAGTATATAACTCACCCTAGTGGAGCAAAAACTATGCACAAGCAACTATTTTAGCATTCACCCTCAAACTGACCTTGCAGAAAGAGTTTACATTATTAATTTTGGACTCCTTGTGATTAAGTATAGAATTATAGACAAGAGTATCAATGAACATACATAAAGCAATAGCTCCAACTTGTCCCCTGGTGGTGTCCTGCTTGATGACACTTGATCTATGCCAAACCCCACCCAATTGCTCTCTAACCCAAGAGGCCATTCTGATCAGTAACTCCTCCACCTTCAGCCCTTCTAATTATATGCCAGGGTTTGGTGAAAATAAGATTTAAATGTGAGATATTGGCCCCTGCTAAGGACAGAGATTTCACCAAAGTCTGAAAGCCTGGGAAGTGAGCTCCAAGCATAGGCATACTGGCTGGTCAGATCTGACATCTGCATGTTTCAGTCCTCAACTCAGGGCTAAAAGCAGCTTGGCTGCTTACATGTGGGATAGAAGAGAGGAGAAAAAGCTCAAGGAGGGTAAAAAAGATGAACCCTTTGTGTGGATTTACTGGAAAGAGGCCTGCCATCAGTGAGAGACTTGATAGACAGGGCTCACCTCCCCTGGATTTCACCAGCCCCAGAGGTTAGGTATGGTCCAGACACTAGCTTAGTAACTGCCAAGGAGTGTAGCCCTTCTTCAGAGGGTGGGCTTAGGCTGTGATGCAGCAGTGAGGATCTGGGAAATGCACATCTCATTACAGATTCTGGTCTTTGGAGGTGGTGGGGGTAGGTGAGACTGTCTTCTGCTCTATTATTTACTGCTGGGACGTGGTGTAGGGAAAAGAAGAATGGAGCAGGTTCTAGAAAATTCTGGGTGGGTCAGTGTCATTTGGCAAAAGACGAGGGATTAGTGGGGGATATGGTCTGGGACGAGAGGGTGAGAGGAGGGGCTGCCGAAGAGGACTGCCATCCACAACTGCAGTATTATGTGTGTCAGAGATAAATTCACTTGTCATATCTCAGATTAGGTTTATAGATACTTCTCCCACCCCCCACACAGCAGTGGCTTAACGAGTGGTCCTCTCAATTTTTAATTGCGATTTTGCAGGATATTGGCGTCTGAAGTCTAGATCTGACTGAGATGACCGTTTGTGTGTATGTGTACGTGACTAACAGTCGGAAGATCTAAAGTCTCCCGACGAGGTGGGAAGGGTGCTGCGGCAGGGACCGGCTGTACTCTTCTCAAGAGAATCTTCCATCCCTAACGTCAGAGTGCTATTGAGGTATCAGGAGGTGAAAAATGTGTGGGTGGTGCAGTGAATTTCCCCCAGCCCAAGATACACACATACACTACACTACACTACACACACACACACACACACACACACACACAAGTTCAGTAAAAAGTCCTGCTGATGCCTGAGAAGTCCAGCTAAAAGCAAAAGGCAGTCCCTCATGGCCAGGACGAGCCAGGCAGACTCCGGAATCGCTGCGGAGACCAGGGCAGCCTTCTCTCCCAAGCGCGCAGCCTAGCCACCGCTTCCCGGGAACTCTTGCCTTGCCCTAGGGACTACATCTGCAGGCTGCGGAAAGCCAGGGCTCCAGTCCTTTCTCATTACACACCTTTCCCAAAGCACTCTGAGCCCTGTACCCAATGGCGAACCCCTAAGATCTGGCGAAGCTCAAAAATGCAAAAGCTGAGGCGTGGGGGGTGCAAATTGTACTTCAATCTAAAGGACTAAACACGCGCGCGGCGCATATACCCCAACCCCCCGTGCAGCTTAATTTCTTTCCCCGGGTTAGAAAAGAGGATTACTTGCCCATAGAGGCTTGGAGATGGGGGGCAGGAGGTTGGTCTGAGGC
>PITA01019651.1:0-36945 GCA_004023965.1 Spilogale gracilis
TCTCCTCCTCTCCTCCTCTCCTCCTCTCCTCCTCTCCTCGCGGTCTCCCCTGCCTCTCGTCGTGTCTCCTCAGGAAGCGTTCTAGCCCCCTTTTATATAGTATCCCAGCCAATCAGAGAGGAGATCACGTGGGGCGTGGACTGCACGGCGAGCAGGCATTGGTGGAGTCCGGTGATCACGTGATCTTCAGGGCGGGCACTTCCTGGAGCTGCTTCATGTGCTCGGCGCCCTAGTCTCGTAGCCTCCGCAGCAGCGCTGCCGGTGTCTGCTGTGGAGCTCTCCACAGCAGACGCAGCGCCATCTATTGGGGCGTGCCCCCGACAGAGGGTCCTGGATCCCGGGAGCTGAGGAATGGAGATGTTCATACCACGGTTCACAGCAGGGATCCACTTAACCAAAAGATATGACTGCTGCCTGGTCATTTGGGGTTCCATATGCCAATAGGCCAGCAAGCAAGAAAGAACCTTCTCTGCAGCAATAACAAAGGCCCAACAAGGCCATTGTAGCCAGGGGCACAGACCTCTCAGGAAGGAGAGTTACACCTCCCCCACCCCCGCCGCCAACAATCAATGTCCACCAACAGACCTTAGACACCCTACACTTCTCTGCCTCTGAGCCCTTCTACTGGCCACTAGACAGAGTGCAGCTGGACCGTGCACGACCAAAGTGGAGGGGCTGGAGAGAAATGCCCCTGGAAGCAGTCTGAATGCACACACAGGTGGTGAGTTGGTGAATAAAAACCCCAGCTTCTTCATCCTTTGGGTGAGCTAGCTTTGAGATGCATTCTGCATCGTCTATCAGAAGTCCTTGATGCACACTCTTTAGCTTCCTTTCTTGTCCCACCTCCCCACTCCCTCGTGGGTATTACTTAAGATCACATCCCAGGGGCGCCTAGGTGGCTCAGTCAGTTAAGTGTCTGCCTTTGGCTCAGGATATGATCCCAAGGTCCTAGAATTGAGTCCTACATCAGGCTCCCTTGCTTCTCCCTCTGCCTCTGCCTGCCACTCCCCCTGCTTTTTCTCTCTGTCTCTCTCTATCAAATGAATAAAGTCTTTAAAAAAAAATCACATCCCCAAAATGCCACTGGCACTTCAATCCTTGTCTCAGGGTCTTTGAGAGGAACACAAAACAATATACCATGTCCTCTAAATTTTCTAGTTATATATATGTTTTTATATGTATCTATTTAAGATACATTGTATACAGATAATATTTCTGCATATATGCATACCTATAATTTATATTATAATTAAATTGTATTTATTGTATTGCTATTATATAATATAAATATATAGACTATATAATTATAAGTATGCATACATATAGGAATATTAACATATATAAACTTATATATATGTACACAGACATATATCAAAACATACATATATATGGGCCTGTAGTTCTTTTGAATCTAAACTTTTTTTTTAAGATTTTATTTATTTATTTGACTGAGAGATAAAGAGTAGGTAGAGCAGCAGGCAGAGGGAGAGGGAGAAGCAGGCCTGAACAGGGAGCCCCATGTGGGGCTCGATCCCAGGCCCTAGGATCATGACCTGAGCCGAAGGCACAGCTGCTTAACAGAGTGACTAAACCACCCAGTCACCCCTAAACTCTTCTTTTCTTGATCGGAGTTATGTTCATCTTAATTTTTTTTTTTTTAAATCAGTTTCAAAGAATCCTCTCCTTTTTTTTCTTCTTCTGATACCTCTCTGATTGATTCCCCAGTTGACCTTATATTCATTATTTTTTCTTCTCGCTGCCTTGGGTTTACCTCTTGCGTTTAGCATTTAGCTGTTTCTGTTTCCTCATAAATGTACTTGAACAGCTGTCATTACGTAACTGTCTGTGGCGGTGTACAGATGTTGACCTGAAGTGGCTTTTATTCCCATTCTGTTCTAAATATTGCTCGATTTCCTTTGGAGCTGCCGTCGTAATTCTTGAATTTCAGATCCAGAAGTGGAGGCCATTTTAATGATCTCAGCCCCAGAAACTACTTGATTAATGACAGTGACTGAGAAGGTTACAATGGGGTTAGTGCAGGCCTGACCTGAAGCAGCAATGGGAAAATTCACAAAGAGCAGGAAAATGGCTCACATTTGGTTGAGTGGCAAGTGAAAGAAAGATCTCGAAATGAGGTAAATGATTCAGAGGTTAATCATTGCCTGCAAGGAAGACCACCTAATGATTTAATGGTACATTAGTACAAATTTAACAACTGGGGTGCCTGCGTGGCTCAGTCAGTTTAGCATCTGACTTCTGATTTTGGCTGGGGCTGTGATCTCCAGGTTGTGGGATTGAGCCCCGAGTCAGGCTCCATGCCCAGCTGTTTAACATTTTCTCTCTCTGCTTCTGCCTTCCCCCATCTCAAAAAAAAAAAAAAAAAAAAAAGGCAGCTTCTCAAAGCAGAAGGGTAGGGAGTGATAGTGGGCCCTTCTAGAAATCTGTAGGGCGGGAGTCTAGGTAGGGTATCCCAGTACACTTTCAATTGACATGAACTAGGTAATGTGTGATTTTCCTGAGCGTCATGGAAAAGTAAGATCAGATGATGGGCAGGCATGAACAGCTACGGAGCACCAGAAAGGCTGCGGTGGAAAGTGTGACAGACTGAGGACAAATGAAGTCTTGTGGATTGCCGCTGAGCGTGCAGCTGAGTGAGAGACCATGAGTCGCAGTGGTCGCCACCCACAGGGTTGGGAGAGCTCTCACTGAAGCCCCAGGAGGAGTTCCCGGCTCCTCCTGGGAGGAGGAGGCTCCTCAGAGGAAGGAACACACTCAGAGGTTCAGTGTGTTCAGTTAGCAGCCGTGCAAAGTCAAGTCATGCAGCCTCATGATTCCAGAAAGCTCCTGAAGTGCCGTGCTCATGGAGACTGAGCCAGCACTCCAGGATTAAGGAGCAGCTGTGGGTTGAGGGGTGGAAGCAGGATGAAGGGGAGCGGAAGGGGCAGGAGGTGAGGACAGAGGAGGAAGTTCACAGGGGTGGCCAGGGTTTAGCTTGAAACAGCAGGGATCGTTGAAAACTCCAGAAGAATAGGAGGTTCCAGAATGCCCACTGTCTTGGCTCTAGGGTGCTGGATCCAGCTCATGCCAGCTTGTAAGAGATGGCTTTTACTTTTTTTTTTTTTTTTAAGATTTATTTTTTTGTCAGAATGAGAGAGGGAGAGAGCAAGAACAAGTAGGGGGGAGCGGCTAGCGGAGGAGAGGGAGAAGCAGGCTCCCCGCTGAGCAAGGAGCCCAGCACAGAACTCAATCCCAGGACCCCAGGGTCATGGCCTGAGCTGAAGGCAGACACATCCGAGCCGCCCAGGCTCCCCATGGCTTTTACACTTTTAAGAGTTTTGCAAGTCAGCCGGCAACAAGTTGGTGTTTCAGATCAGCCATGGAGGAAGGATTTACCCATGGAAATCATCAAACAACGCAAGTCATACCTCCATCTCCGCGCTGCGCCCGCCCCCAGAAACAGGTTGTAAAACATTTCCAAGCAAACCACTTTCCTCTGGTACAAAGTTGGCCCCCGGGAAAAAGAGGAAGTGTGAACATGTCAAGAAAAGGCCCAAGGTAATCCTACCTGGACAAAGCCCCTCATGTCATGTGCCTATCACAGCTGGGGAGAGCCCAGAACACAATGAGAGTGAGGACCAGGGTGGCTTTGCCCAGTGGGGGCACACATGTATGTCACCCACACACTAGTTTCCATGACCTAGCCAACCCTGCCAAAAGGGTTTAAGAGTAAGTGTCCAAGAAGCCATTACACACAATGGGGTGAACCGCCTCTAGGGGAACCCTGGACATCCCTGAGGAAAAGGACATTCGTGTGTGCTCACAGAACAACTTTTTCTTGCACAACCCAGTCTCATGCATTACCAAGCTTGGTCCATCCCTACAGCACGAGCCTGCACTTCAGAAAATTTAAGGAATCAGCCCTCTGCTACCACATTGATAAGGACCCTAAATCTTCTCGGGCTGGATGACTTAGTTCTAACCCTGTCATTGGAATTGGGACCCCAGACTCCCCCAACCCCAGCCAATCTTGTTGATTTCACGAGCCATTTCCAATAAGAATCCTCCAGTACTGGCCTTGGGTGGTGATGCATCTCTCCCTTAACCCTGGGCTGATGTCCCAGCCAACTCGTGCTGAGATCGCCAAGACAGGCAAGGGATGGTGCTGTCACAGGGGAGGCATTCAGTCATTCTTCCAGAAATCTGGTTCCAGAGTTCAAACTCCCCTCCCAGAGAATGTTTGACCATTGTGCAGTGTCCCTTCTGTGGTAGTCTGCTGGTCTCCAGGCCAGCCCAGATCTAGGGACAAGGTTACACCGCAAATGGCACGGACATGTGATTCATGGCAGGGGTGGAGGGGACGTCATTGTTCTAACAACCTGCTACAGTCCTTGGTTTCCATTTCCATAGCTGAGTCCACTCAAAGAAACTCCCCCAGTTCTAGTACCCACAATTTGGCTCAGGACCTGGTGTTGTCTTCAATTGCCGCCCTGGCTGGGCGCTGTCAACCAGCTGGACCTGGAACAGAAAGATGGCCTTTTCCTCCAGGTAACTGAAAAAAAAAATTAACTGGAAATAAATATTTTTTGCAGTTAAAATTTTATTTTCATAAAATGTGGTGCAGCACACTTTCTCAAACTTACTTGCTTCCAAAGCCCTTCACACAAATTTTAAGACCCCAAAGCCCTATCATGTTTACTGTATTAGGAACTGAAACAGAGTTCTTTAAATGTTGAGTTATTAATTCATTTAGAAATAACAATGATGAACTCATTACAAAGTAAGAAAAAATAATAGTAAACTCATTACAGAGTAACATAAATTCTTATGGCTATGGAAAATAACTGTATTTGAAAAAAAAAAAAACAAAAAAAAACAAACCCTGTCCCCCCCCAAAAAGCATTAGCAAGAAGAATGGCATTGTTTTGCCTTTTCTCAAATTTCTTTAATGTCAGATTTTGCAGGAAGCCGCTATATTCTCATATCTGCTGCTGCATTCAGTCTATTGCAATATGTTGTTTTAGTTGAAGTGTATGAAGAAATTATGGCCTTACACATATATATGTGATGGGAGAGGAAAGGAGTATTTTAACAGCCATGTCGAACAATTGTGTATAATCTTCTTTGGGAATCTTACTAAAACTTGACAAGTGGTGATTTCTTAAAGATTAATTGGCTCAGTCGGTATAGCATATGACTCTTGTTCTCAGGATGGTGAGTTCAAGCTCCACATTGGGAGTAGGGGTTACTTTAAAAAAAAAAAAAAAAGGCTAACTGCCACAAGTAATCTAAAACCATATTCACATACATAAGTCTTTTGGTTTATCTTGCATTTTCTTTCTTTTTTTTTTTTTAAGATTTTTATTTATTTGACAGAGAGAAACACAGCCAGAGAGGGAACACAAGCAAGGGGAGGGAGAGAGGGAGAAGCAGGCCTCCCGCTGAGCAGGGAGCCCGATGTGGGGCTCGATTGTGGGTCCCCGGGATCATGACCTGAGCCGAAGGCAGTTGCTTAACCAACTGAGCCACCCAGGTGCCCCTTATCTTGCATTTTCAAATAGTTTTTTAAAAAGATTTTATTTATTTATTTGACAGAGAGAAACATAGCTAGAGAGGGAACACAAGCCAGGGAAGTGAGAGAGGGAGAAGCAGGCTTCCCGCCCAGCAGGGAGCCCAACACGGGGCTCGATCCCAGGACCCTGGGATCATGACCTGCCAAAGGCAGACACTAGCTGACTGAGCCACCCAGGTGCCCTGCAATAGATCTTTTATATATGCATGATTTTATCATATGAGGCTTTGCTCATTTAGAGGATATTTCTTCACTGAGTTATGCAGCTTTTCCAAATGCTGACACATTTCATAAAGTAGAAGATAATCACATTTGTTAATATCACCACCCATCTCATCAAAACATTTTTTAAGTATTAGAAAACTGTCAATTTCATGATGGCGGATGTCAATGTTCTAAAATTATAATTTTCTCTTGAAAGCTTAAGTTTTATCACTGGCAATAAATACAGGGTAATTTTCTCGTGTTCATTTCCTAGAAAATGTCTGCCAAGTATTCAAGTCTGAAGAATCATAGTTGCTTGGTCAGTCATTCTTAAAAGATGGTGTTCCGTTAAAAAAAGGGCGGGGAGCCAGTGTAGCTCATGACTCAGATGATTATGCCAAGGCAAGACAACCACTGTGCTTGGGCAGCTGGGTGGCTCAGTGGGGTAAGCCTCTGCCTTTGGCTCAGGTCATGATCTCAGGGTCCTGGGATTGAGGCCCGCATCTGGCTCTCTGCTCAGCAGGGAGCCTGCTTCCTCCTCTCTCTCTCTGCCTCCCTCTCTGCCTACTTGTGATCTGTCTGTCAAATAAATGAATAAAATCTTAAAAAAAAAAAAGGTAACCACTATGTTCTCTGCAAATTTCCCATTTACCATTCACAGTATGAAAAAGATATATATACTCAAGGATCCAGATTGAAGGAGATCTATACTTTCATTGCTTTTAATAAGGTACATTCTTAAGTGAAACTGGATTTTTTTTTTGTTCTTGCAAGTGTGTGATAATGAATAATAGAGTGACTGTGGCTCTAGTTTGGTGCCATTGTCTTGGTTCATGCTAAGACAGCCACAGTCTTATCCATCATTACTTTTGCCCCATTAACAAGAGTGGAAAATAATGCCAAGTGTTATGATGAAAGAGTTGTAACTGCAGATGCTCCCTGAATGGGGTCTTAGAAAGCCCTGGGGCTCTCTAGACCACACTCGTGAGAACCATTCTTCAACAATGAGAATGACTATGTACCTACATAGGAAGGTACCTCCAAACTGTAATATTGAGGGAAAGAAGCCAGGAAAAAAGGAGTATGTACAATATAATTCTGTACATGCACAGGAAATAAAGCATCCAAAAACCTTGAGAACCCGGTCCGTGGCCTTGAATGTCAGGAAGACAACTACCCTTGCAGCAGTAGGTAGTGTCTGGAAAAGAGCATGACAGGGACTTCTGGATCGCTGGTCAAGCCCTTTTTCTTGTTTTGGATGTCAGGTATGGAAATGTGTTCACTCTGTGAAAATTCATCAAGCCTGTGATATGTGTGCTTTTCTCTCTCTCCATATATAGATATATAGATGATATATATGTATTATATATATCATCTATATGTATTATATGTATCATCTATATATATATATATATATATATCATCCTCCAATTAAGAGATGTTTATAACATGGTTTCCAGAACTAAGTGTAAAAAACTCCCCCTACTGAAAACCAACAACAACAACACAAAAAACCCTGAAAGATGTCCCTAAATGAAAACAAAAACAATTGTCTCCGGCAGTAATCATGACAAATATGTACAAAATAATGCATTCATGAAGATATCTCCATGACAATTCTTTGACTCCTTAGGTAACGTTTCCTATGTGCCAAATGGGCTGGAGAGAAATGACTTCTAGAGAGGAGGGAGTGTTCTGGACCCTATCTGGAATGTTCATGTAATGTTAGGCAAGGACATCTTAACATTAGCATTAGAACATCAATAAGAAAAATTCAGGACATTGGAGTATGTCCGTTGCTTGTGTGTACCCTTCCCAAAGGACCTTCAAGAAAGAGACAAGCTGGAGCGCCTGGGTGGCTCAGTTGGTTAAGCGACTGCCTTCGGTTCAGGTCATGATCCCGGAGACCCAGGATCGAGTCCCACATTGGGCTCCCTGCTCGGTGGGAAGCCTGCTTCTCCCTCTCTCACTCCCCCTGCTTGTGTTCCCTCTCTAACTGTGTTTCTCTCTGTCAAATAAATAAAATCTTAAAAAAAAAGAAAGAAAGAAAGAAAGAAAGAAAGAAAGAAAGAAAGAAAGAAAGAAAGAAAGACAAGCTGAGGCTAAAAATGACTCACACGAGAGCAGACAACATGCAGTTCTGGGAGAAGACAGTTTCTTGCTGGGGGCCTGATTTCCAAAATAGAGTCACAAACCCAGGAGAGGAGCAGACTTGAAGCATCAAATGTATCCCAAGTTCAGGGTACAGAGCATGGACGCAGGAAGGCAAAAGAGAGCCTGGATGAAGGTTGAGTGTCAGGCTCTTCAAAAGCTTGTCCTTGTGCACCCTCTAGCACAGGGGAGCAGCTCACTTGTGGTGATGGACAGCTGAGGTTCGTGGGGGCAAAAGCATTTCAAGACAGAAAACCCTGGCTGAAACTCGTGGCCTTGCTCTCCAGAATGGATGCTCTTCTGTGCCCCGTCTGTTGAGTTTCCTAAGTTAGCTCATCCATCCCCTCCCTGGTCCCATGAAGCCCTTGGAGTCTCTCCTAGGTAATGGCCAGGAGTGACTGAGCCCCAGGCAGCCCTGAATACCTGAGTGACCCCTCGGGCTGACTGTTGTCTTCGGATCTCAGTCCACTAATGACTCCAGATCTTGTTAGCTCTTTGATTGTTTTAGGAAGCTGTGTTATTTAATGGGATATCCACACTGTTCATATTGTTGCCAGTGGAAGGCTTGCCTCAATGACTTCACTGTTACTAAGTGGACATAGCTGTTCTCCAAGAGGGTTTTTTTTATTATTTTTTTTTAGAGACAGAGCATGTGCACACACAAGCAGGGGTGGAGGAGCAGAGGAGAAGGAGAGAGAGAATCTTAAGCAGGCTCCACACTTAGCGCAGAGCCCCAGGCAGGGCTCAATCCCATGATCCTGAGGTGAAACCATGAGTTGGACGTTCAACCAACTGAGCCACCTAGGCGCCCCTCCAGGTGGGTTTTTAAAGGGAAGTGTACACCTCTACTGGCTTCCAACCCTTCCTTGGTGCTCCATCTGCCCCCCAGAAGAAGGCTAGGATTCCTTAGCTTGGATTGCAAAATCTTTGGAGATTTGGTTCCAGCCTTTCTCGTCCTTTGCCTCCCACCTCCTGCCTCCTTGTCCGCTGCCTGCTTTCTTTGCCAGCCCCTAGATCCTCTGCTCCCTGCGTTCTTTCTCACCATCAGGACTTTGCTTTTCAGCATCCTTCACATTCTTTCACCTGCTCCTCCCTCCCCAGCCCAAACTTTTCCCCAATAAATGGTGCCTCATCTTTCCAAAATCTGCCTTGCCCTCTATAGATGGCGACTTCCTCTCAACCCCTCCCCCAGGAATGACTGATCACCCCCTTCTCTCTGTCTCGACAGTTTCCTGCTATATTACATATTGATGCAGTTTTTTTTTAGTACACGCATCACCTTATTAATGGAGTTTTTCCATGGGAGTACTTCTCATCGTTTCTTTACTTGATCAGTACTGCTGGTTGCCTCTATCAGTGTGCTAGAGCTACCATGACAAGTACACTGACTGGGCAGCTTAGATAACAGAAATGTATTTTCTCACAGTTCGGGAAGCCTGGGAAGGACAAGATCAAGGTGATGGCAGATCTGGTTTCTTCCGAGGCCTCTGTCCTTGGCATGAAATGCCCCCCTTCCTTCTGCATCTTCTCTTCACAGGGTCTTCCCTCTGTATGTGTCTATGTCCTGATCTCTTCAGTCATAGTGGATTACGGCCCACCCTAATGACTTCATTTCCATTTACCTCTCTAAAGACCCTATATCCAAATACGGTCACGATCTGAGGTCCGAGAAATTAGGATGTCAACATATGAATATTTGAGCTCAGCTCAGTCCATAACATCACTCTGCTAAGAACTTGACACTAAGCTTCTTATCAGAGATGATGTACAGGTTTCTTATCTTCTGAAGCCTAACCCAGAACATCTGCCTCCTGCATTAAGTTCAAGCCAGAGCGTGAAGGAAATAGGGCCTCATTGGCTGTCAAGGTGAATAGGGTGATGGTGATGGCTCTGCAGAGTGTCGGGGCAGGCAGAGCCCTGGAACCACGGGTGTACAATCAACAGGGAGTTTGGTATCTTGAGGGGCAAGCCCCTCATGTGGACATCTTCCTATCAAGAAAGCTTTTGTCTTTCAGTGTTCTTTATGGACTTCCTCTTCTCCAAAGGCCAGTGAGCAGGAAGAGTCCCAGGATCACGGTCAGGATGCCAATTTGAGTGGCTTTTCTTTGACGAGATGGTCCCTCCCTTTGTTGGTATGTTATAAAGATTGCTTCTTTGGTTCTCAGTCCTTTTCTGCCCTCTGCCACCCACCCCCGATCTTGAGTCCAATGAGAGTCATGGGTTTGGATTTCTGGTAGGTGGTCTGTGATAGCTGGATCTCAGGACAATACTGAGGCTCACATCCCCTCAGTGAGGTGAGGTCAGCTGATGCAGGGGGCTTGAGAGTGGCCTGGCATTCCTCCAAGGTGGTGACCAAAAGGTAGCTGTCATCATCTGTCCCAGAGGGGGATATAGGACCAGACCTCATGCACTGGCAGCACTTTGGTGGATCAAGGGACATGCTCTGTTGGTTTTTTTTGTGGTTTTTTTTTTTTGCTTTTTGGAGCTCAACCAGCAAGTCCTGATCAGATCTTACTCAGGCATCACTTTGAGACTTTGAGTCATTTACAGTTTCTCTATGGATGCTGTTTTTATCAAATTTATTCAACAAATATTTATGGAGTGGCTTCAATGTGCTGGTCACGGGGCACTAGAGAAAATGAGGGAGCAGAAAAGAAAGAAAGAAAGAAAAAAGAACCCAACCCAGCACTTGTCCTCATTCAGTGTTCCACAGTGGAAGAGAGAGCATTAATCAAACAATAACTAATCACTAATCCATACCTAATAACAAATGGTAAATGAGCAATAAAGGAATGTTTTAAAGGGAAAACTGATTTGTCAGAGGAGGTTTCCATGAGGAAATCAGCATGTGATCAAATAACTGAATGGTGAACAGGCAAGTTGTAGGCATTCAATACACATTTGTAGAGTCTGAATCTTCCCCTAGAAGCTTCCTTTGAAAATGTGGATGTGAAAAGAGATAGAAAAAGAAGCAAGAGCCCTGGGGCACCGGGCGAGTGTTGCGGTAGAAATCATCTGGAAATCAACAGACCTTCTAGGTTTCAGATCAGAATCGGACATTAAGTCTTTGTGACCCTGGACATGTCACTCGCCCTCTGTTTTCCCCCCATTTATAATACTTTGAGATTAGACTGGCTCCCAGTTTTCCAAAGCAAACACATTTGCCACTGGTGTCAGGCAAAATCATTTTAATAGATACAGGTTTACATATTAATAGAATGCAAGCACTTAAAGTACAACATAAAATCCATGATTTCCAAAAACATTATTGCTCAGGAGAAGGGTAAAGTAAATAGTACTAAGACTTCACTTCCTAAGCTGGTGAGTCATTTTCCCACAGCAAACAACTGGAAAACTGATTTTGTGTGTGTGTGTGTGTGTGTGTGTGTGTGTGTGTGTGTGTGTAACAGCAGTTTCCAGACACTGAGCAGCATACAACACAGGACTTGGTGCTCAACAGTAGGCTAGCAAATGAGCTGAGCCCTATAACCACCCTAGCTTCTGCCTGGAAGCAATTTCCAGACCCAAGAGGCATGAGGGGAAATCTAATCAGAACCCAGGAGCCTTATTGAGTGGAGGAGATAGAGATCAGAACTCAGAGAGACTCGGGCAGCTAGAAATCATAAGGCATGATTTTAGAAAGGGCAGAATCGTGGAGTTCACATAATCTGTGAAAGTAAGAGTATGAAAGATGGAGGGAGAGATGGTAGTATATTCTTGTAAGGATCTCGGATTAAACGTAAAATGTTAGAACATTTGAAGAGTATTGTGATAAGGTCAACATGTGTGTTGTGAATCTTAGTGAAATCATTAAAACAGTAATACAAGGAAGAATAGCCAAGAAGCCAACAGTAGGGAGAAAATGGAAAACTGAAAATTGCTGAGTTAAATCAAAAAGAAGGCAGGAAAAAAAGAAACAGAGAGTCAAATGGAGAACAAACACAAGACAATCTAGATAGATTAAGACTCAACCACATCAAGAATTATATTAAATTAAAATTGTCAGAACACTTCAATCAAGTGACAGGGATTGTGAGATTAGATAAAAATGCAAGACCCGGGGCGCCTGGGTGGCTCAGTTGGTTAAGCAACTGCCTTCGGCTTAGGTCACGATCCCGGAGACCCGAGATCGAGTCCCACATGGGGCTCCCTGCTCAGTGGGAAGCCTGCTTCTCCCTCTCTCACTCCTCCTGCTTGTGTTCCCTCTCTGGCTGTGTTTCTCTCTGTCAAATAAATAAAATATTTAAAAATAAAAAATGCAAGACCCAACTACATGTTGTCAACAAACCTACAGTTCTAGTTGGAGGTTTCAAGACACAACTCTCACTAAGTGCAAGAACAAGGGGATGGAAAATCAGTAAGGATGTAGATTTTAATATTGACCTAGTTGACATGCATGGGAGACTCCCCCAAAGACCCACAAGATACACATTCTTTCCACATGTCCATGGAAAATGCACCAGAATTTCCCCAGCCATGTGAACGAGACTTAATGAATTTTTAAAAGTTGGATGGCATACAGAGCTTGTTTTCTAGCCACAAAGAAATAAAATTAGAAATCAACAAGAGGGGCGCCTGGGTGACTCATTCGGTGAAGTGTCTGACTCTTTTTTTTTTTTTTAAGATTTTATTTATTTGACAGAGAGAAACACAGCTAGAGAGGGAACACAAGCAGGGGGAGTGAGAGAGGGAGAAGCAGGCTTCCCACTGAGCAGGGAGCCCCATGTGGGACTCGATCTCGGGTCTCCGGGATCGTGACGTGAGCCAAAGGCAGTTGCTTAACCAACTGAGCCACCCAGGCGCCCGAAGTGTCTGACTCTTGATCTCAGCTCAGGTCTTGATCTCGGGGTCCTGAGTTCAAGCCCTGTGCTGGGCTCTACGCAAGGTGTAGAGCCTGCTTTAAAAAGTTTAATTAAATTATAGGAAGATATCTAGAAAATACTCCAATCAAAAGAAAAATTGTAAAGGCAAGTCTAAATAACCCATGAGTCAACAAAGAAATCACAGGGGAAATAAGAAAATGTTTAAATTGAGTGAAAATTTTTAAAAAATGTATCAAAACTAAAAACTCCTTTTTTTAAAAGTAGGCTCCATGCCCAGCGTGGAGCCCAACTGGGAGCTCAAACTCGCAACCCCAAGTTCAAGACCTCAGATGAGTTCTAGAGTCTGATGCTTAACCAGCTGAGCCACCCAAAAGCCCCAAACTAAAAACTTCTGCTCTTTTTAAATTTTTGTAAAGATTTTATTCATTTATTTGGGGGGGAGGGAATGCCTAGGGAGAGGGACAAAAAGACTCCCTGAAGAGCACGGTCCCCTATATGACATGGGGCTCCATCCCAGGACCCTGAGATCATGACCTGAGCTGAGGGCAGATGCTTAACAGACTGAGCCACCCAGGCCTTCCTAAAAACTCCTGTTCTTCATAGGACACTACTAAAAAAATGAAAAAGTGGTTCTGCCCCACCCCTGCCGGCACCTCCTCCTGATCCCCTCCAGGGCCCAAGAATCCAGACACCCCCATGATCTCTGCAGCTATGGTGGTCACAGGAAGCTAGTGCAAGAAAGTCAAGTTGAGCAATAGCACACAGAACAGAGGGATGCAGAGAGCAAGGAATGTCCCCTGTTGGGCTCACTCTGTTAGCAGGAACAAAGGAGATCGGTTGGTGGGGACCAGGCATGGTTTCCATGTTTACACACTTTTTGCCAATGGGAGCCTTCCTTTTATCATCTGGATGCCTCAAGAATTGTTTTTTTTCCTAGATGTTCTTCTAGAAGTTTTGCCTTTCTTATTTAGGCCCTTTACTCACCTGCAGTTGATTTTTGTGTATATGTGAGGGACACATGTGTTTTCTTCTTTTTCCCCATATGGATAATCAGTTGTCTCAAGAGCATATATTGATAAGGGAATCCTTTCCTTCTCCCCTGCAATGCCAGCTATCCTGTGTCAGGTTCCCACTGATGCATGGATTTGTTTCTGGGCTCTCTGATCTATTCCACTGGTCTCTTCCTCTATTATTGCCACACTGTTTTACTCCCTGTGTATTTATAAGTCTTGAAATCTGGGGGAGTAAGTCCTCTTACCGTATTCTTCATCAGAAATATCTTGACCTTCTTTTTTTACTCTTTGCATTATCATATAAATTTTGTAATCGGTTTAACCAATTCCTCCAAAATCCTGGAGGGATTTAGTTTGGGATTACATGGTATCTAATGGTCAACTTTGGAGAAAACTGATCTTTAGAATATTGGGTAATCCTTTTCTTGAACATAGTATGTTCCATTTATTATTACCACTAATGATGCTTATAAATACTGTTTAGCAGAGTATTTAGTGCCTGCTTTATAATCTAGCATATAATTAGTTTTCATAAATATATATCTGAAAAGAATATCTCTTCCTCTGCTGTAATATTCTATATATGTTCATTTGATCAAGCTTGTTAATTATGTTGTCAAAAAAAGAAAGAAAATGAAAAGCAAGAGAGTGAGAAAAAAATATACACAATACTAAGCATTCATCTCCAAAATATAAAAAGAACACTTAAAACTCCATTATAAGAATACAAACAACTCAATTTAAATAATGGGCCAAAGGGCACCTGGGTGGGCTCAGTCAGTAGAGCATCCGACTCTTGATTTTGGCTCAGGTCATGATCTCAGGGTATTGAGATTGAGCCCCACGTGGAGTCTGCTTGAGATTCTCTCCCTCCCTCTGCCCTTGCTCTCTCTTTCCCTCCCTCCCTCTCTCTCTATCCAAAATATAAATAAATCTTTTTTAAAAAGTACAATATTAAAAAAATTAATGCCCCCCAAAACCCCCCAAAAACCTCCAAAACTTCACAAAAGAAGGTATAAGGAGGCCAGTAAGCACAAGAAAAGATGCACCACACAGTCAGTTAGCCATCAGGGAAATGTAAATTAAAACCACACCAATACACCACCATACATCCATTACAATGGCTAGAGTTAAAGACTGCTGATGAGAGTAAGGAGCACCTGGGACTCCCATTCCTTGCCAGTGGAAAAATTAAATGGTACAACCACGATGGAAAACAGCTGGACACTTAATACAAGACTCAGCAATTGCACACCCAGAGAAATGTAAACACATATCCACCCAAAATCATGTACATTAGTGTTCCTAAGAGTTTTATCCAAAATAGCTCCAAACAATTCAGTGTCCATCCACAGTGAGCGAATAAACAAATATTTGTTTGTGCTATATCCATGCAATGGAATTCCACTTGGCAACAAAAGGAATAAACTACTGACTCACATAAACAACATAGAGAAACTTGAAAAGCACATGCCGACCTAGCCTTGTCTGATGAAAACTCAAAACATTGCTGAAAGATGTAACCAAATGAAAACACATCCCATGTTCATGGACTTGAAGCGCTAATATTGTGAAGATGTCAGTATTACATAAAGAAATGTACAGATTTGATGCAATTTCTATCAAAATCCCAGTAACGTTTTTTAAAGAAACAGAAAAACCCATTCTAAAATTCATATGGAATCCCGATTGGACCTAAATAGCGGAAGCAATTTTGGGAAAGAAAAACAAAGCCCAGAGGAGTCACACTTCCTAATTTCCTTTTGTGTAAGTTTTTTATTTATTTAATTTGAGAGAGAAAGAGCAAGAGGAAGGGCAGAAGGAGAAAGAATACGAAGCAGACTCCACACTGAGCACAGAGATGTGGGGCTCAGTCCCATGACCACAAGATCATGACCTGAGCTGAAACCAAGAATTGGATGCTTAAACCAACTGAGCCACCCAGATGCCCCCACACGTTGTAATTTCAAAATTCACTACAAAGCTACAGTACTCAAAACCATGTGGTCTAGGCATAAAGACAGACATATAGACCCATGGAATAAAGAGTTCAGAAATAAATTATCAAATATATGGTCAAATGATTTTTAACAAGGATGTCAAAGCCATTCAATGGGGGAAATGAGTGTCTTCAACAAATGGTGCTGGGAAAAGTGCATATCCACATGCAAATTTTAAAAAAATGAATTACCTAATTCCATATATGAAAATGAACTAAAAATGGACCAACCTAAGTGTAAGATCTAAAATTATAAACTTAAGAGAAGACATAGAGCAAAAGCTTCATGAC
This sequence comes from Spilogale gracilis, assembly GCA_004023965.1. Classification (NCBI taxonomy): domain Eukaryota; kingdom Metazoa; phylum Chordata; class Mammalia; order Carnivora; family Mephitidae; genus Spilogale; species Spilogale gracilis. The sequence continues at coordinate 16,051 of PITA01019651.1, forward strand.
ATTGGATTTGGCAGTGATTCCTTGTCTGTGATACCAAAGGTACAGGCAACAAAAGAAAAAAATAGATAAATAGGACTTCATGAAAAATTTAAAAATTGTGTGCATCAAAGATGATATCAACAGGGCATAAAAAAAGACAACCCACAGAATGGGAGAAAATATTTGGAAATCATATATCTGAAAAAGGATTAATATTCAAAATATAGAGAGAACTTCTGAAACTCAACAATCAAAAAACAAATCCACACAAGAATGGCCAAGAGATTGAATGGGCAGTTTTCCAAAGAAAATACACAAATGGCCAATAAGCACATGAAAAAAACGCTAAAGATCATTAATTATAAGGGAAATGTAAATCAGAACTACAAAAAGATACCATCTCACACTCACTAAGATGACTACTATTGAAAACCAGAAAATAATGAGTATGGACAAGAGTGTAGAGAAATTGGGACCCTTGTGCACAGTCCGTGGCAATGTAAATGGTGGGAAACAATGTGATGTTTCCTCAAAAATTAAAAATAGAATTACCGTATGATCCAGCAATTCCACTCTGGGTATATGTGCAGAACAAATGCAAGCAGGGTCTTAAAGAGATCACTGGACACTCATGTTCACAATAGCTAAAACATGAAAGCAACCCAAGTGTCCATTGACAGATGAATTGCTAAACAAAATGTGTCATACACACAGTGGAATATTATTCAGCCTTAAAAAAGGACATTCTGACATATGCTACAACACGGATAAACGTTGAGAATGTTCCACTCAGGGACACAAGCCAGTCACAAATACTGCATGGTTCCACTTGTGTGAGGTACTTAGAGTGATCACAATCGTAGCGACAGACAGTAGAATGGTGGTTGCCAGGGAATGAGGAGGTATTGTTCAACGGGTATAGAATTTCAGTTTTGCAAGATGAAAAATGTTATGGAGACGTATGGTGATGATGGTTTGCACAACATATGTTATGAATATTTAATACCACTGAGGTGTCCACTTAAAAATGGTTAAGATTTAATATTTTGTTATGTGTGTTTTACCACAATAAAAATAATTGAGAAAATAAACATATGTTGAGCAAAAGAAACCAGACATGAAGGTACCTGCTTTATGATCTCATTTATCTGGAACTCCAGAAGAAGCAATTCTAATCTAAAGTGACAGAAAGCAGATAAGTGGTTGCCTAGAACCAGAGTTGGAGGTGATGGAAGGACCACCACAGGTCGAGGAAGGAGCACTGGAGAATATTTTGGAGTGATGGGAATGATCTCTATCTTGATGGTAGTGGTGGTTCTGTGTGTGGGCATATAAATCTGTCAAAACTCAGAAATGTACACTTAAACTGGGTACATCGTATTGCATATAAATCATCCTGCAATAACACTGATTTAAAAAAAAAAGTGATGTGCTAAAATAGCAGGAAATTATTGCTTCTGAAAAGCAGATAGAGTTCGGGAATAATTTCCTCCATGGCCAGACTAGCGCATCTTCATCTAGATAAAAGTGATGGCGACACTGACAGCTCTTGGGAACAAAATGAAGATGATACACAAATTTTGGAAATGGCAGTCCTCTGTGATTATAAATGATTTTACAAGTGGCCAGCACATTTAACTAATTGTAACCAGAAAATGAAAGGGAGGCAGCAGTCTTGCAATGACTCAGAGAGGTGTGTGAGTTATACCCCAGCTTTCCGGAATGCTCACAGTGCCTGGAGGTGTCACACCCTCCACCATGACCGCAGAGAGTATAACCAGTACACATGGTATGAATATCCGTAGATGGAATTCACATGCTTCTTCCCAGGAAAACAGCAAAGTATCGGTTCTTGTTAGGTCCGCAGGCAGGTGTCTTCTGCCCTTTCTGGTTGTTAGTGCTGAATAACATTAAGAAAAGAAAAAAAGTGGGGCACTTGGGTGACTCAGTTGTTAAGCATCTGCCTTTGGCTCAGCTCATGGTCCTGGAGTCCCAGGATCGAGCCCCACATTGGGCTCCCTGCTCGGTGGGAAGCTTGCTTCTCCCTCTCTCACTCCCGATGCTTCTATTCCCTCTCTAGCTGTGTTTCTCTCTGTCAAATAAATAAAATCTTAAAAAGGCAAGAAAATAAAAAAGTGACCCCTCTTATTGACATTGGACTTCATTTTTCCTTAAACTAAAAACATGGCGCAAAAATCTCTTTACTTCTCACCGATCACCCTTCTCTCTCTTTTTTAAATTTTTTTTATTGTTACTAAAATTATTTTTTCCAGTATTCCAAGATTCATTCCCCATTCCCCAAACCCAGTGCTCCACGCTTTAGGTGTCCCCAGTACCCACCACCAGGCTCTCCCATCCCTCCACCCCCCTCCCTCCAAGTCCCTCAGTTTGTTTCTGTGTCCAAAGTCTCTGTTGTTTCGTTTCCCTGCCTATTAAGTTTTTAAAATTTAAAATAATTTTTTTTACTTTCTTTTTTTTTTTTTTACTTTCTGGTTTTTTTTTTAAGATTATTTATTTATTTATTTGACAGAGAGAGAGATCACAAGTAGGCAGAGAGTGCAGAGGAAACAGGCTCCCTGCTGAGCAGAGAACCTGGAGGAAGCAGGCTCCCTGCTGAGCAGAGAGCCCTACGTGGCCTCGTAGGGTCTCAGGACCCTGAGATCATGACCTGAGCCAAAGGCAGACGCTTTAATCCTCTGAGCCACTCAGGCACCCCTGATTTTTTTTAAGTATTTCTATACCCAGTGTGGGCTATGTCAAGCACACCCCTCTTTGACTCCCTCCTATCCCTCTCCAGCTCCTTCTCCCTGAATCTAAACAGATTGTTGGAAAAAGACCCACACCCTTGCTGCCTGGCCTCGCTTTAAATTTCTGATCACAGAACTCCACTATTGCATTGGGCTGGTCGTTTTGCTCTCTGCTCTCTCCTTCACAAAACTCCAAGATCTCCCTGGCCTCATTCTCAGCTAACATCCCTCCTTCTGGTTTCCCTGAGGTTCAATCTCACTGTATTGCCTCTCTGATCAGCATTTGGCAACACTGATCATTTCTTTCTTGTCAAAATACTTTCTCTCTTTTGGACTCTGAGATACCATATTCGCCTGGTTTTCTTTCTCAGCATCCTTCTCTAGATTCCAGATGTTGAAGTGACCCTGAAATCTGTCTTCAGCTTTCCTCTCTCCCCTGTCTACACTCATTTCCTAGGTGTAAGTGTAGCTGGTCCCATGACTTTACATATTATCTCTATCTCAGTGACTCCCAGTTTAAATTCCCAGTCTGAGTTATTATCTGGTTTTCCTGAAACTGCAAACAAACATCCACCTGCTTATTGATGTGTCTACTTGAAGTTCTAGTTGGCAATTTCATGTACCCAAAACATGCTCACTTCTCTCTACCCCAACCAAAATCTGTCCCTCTCAATCTCCCCATATTTGTGACTGAAACCACCATTCACCCGGTTGCACACGCCAAAAACCTTGCGGTTACCCTTGACTCCTCTCCCTCTCACTTAACATCCAATCTATCTGCAAATATCTCTGTTCTACCTGAAAAAAAAAATCCCTAGTCTGATCATTTCTCCCCACTTCCTTCCTGATCATACTAGTTAAAGTCATCATCGGGTATTATTTAGACTCCTGCAATCTCTTCCTAACTAGCATTCCTGCTTCTACTTTGAGCTCTCTAGGACCAGAGTCCTCTTTGTAAAAATCAACCCACACCCCCACTTCCAATTCTCTAGTAGTTTACCATTACAGAATAAAATACAGATTCCTTATTAAGACATCCTCTGATTTGGCCCCCCATCACCTGGCCCACTCCTATTCCCTGCCAGTCTTTGTCTCACTCACTGCATTGCAGGCACATATCCCCTCTGCTTGAAGTGTTCTTCCTCTTGGTGGTCGCCATAGCTCCCCTCCTTATGTCGTTCCGTTTTCTGCTCAAATGCCCCCTCTTCAGAAGACTTCCTGCCCACACTTGCAGCCCCATCACTCTCTACCCCTCACTCTGCTTTATTTTTCTTGTGTTTTTTTTTTTTCTTCTCCCTGAACACTTCATGCCTAAGCAGGTATTTTAGTTGGTTTGTTTAGTGAGTTCTCTAGTTGGTTATATACTTACCCACTAAAACATAGCTTTGGGAGAACAGAGATACCCCCCCATACCGTTGTATCCCCAATTCCTAGAACAGTGCCTGGCACACAGGAAGCTCTCCAAAAATATGTGTTGAATGAATGACTTGCCAAAGGCAAGGGGTGCAAATAAATGCATATCCAGTAGATTTCCATGAGCACCTGTTCCTCCCCAACATCCCCCCACACATACCCCTCCCTGTTTTTCATCTCTAGGGAGACAGCAACACTTCCTGGGGTTGGTGGAAGGGCACCTCAGTTTCCTTCGTCCTCCCACCTCGTGGGGGAGTCAAGATTCAGTAGGCGGTGAAAGGACAGAGGTCCCTCTCTATGGTCCTACTCCCCAGGCCCCTCCTCCCTAGCACCCGGCGTGCCTCTATGGTTCTTCCTGTCATTAGTCGGGAGGGGGCGCTGTGCGCAGGCGCGGGGTGAAGCCGCGGCGGGGCCGGAAGGAGTGCAGTGGTGGCCTCGGCGGCGGCGGCGACGAAGCTGTCGGCAGCCGCTCCTGGTGACTAAAAGCGGTGGCGACAGAGGCCGCCGAGCCCGCCTGGCGAGCCGGCGAGCTGAGTGGCGAGTAAGTGTCGGCCGCGGGCGCACCCGGCTCTTCAGCAGGCCCCGTGAGGCGAGTGGCGTCTAAGCCTGGCGCCTCCATTAAGCCCCGGGGTGGGGGCGGGGGCGGGGGCCACGGCCGTGAGGGGCGGCGGGGCCGCAGAGTCGGGGGCGCGGGCCTGGCTCGGCGGCCGCACGAACGCGAGCGGGCCCGGGGCCTCGCGGGGCGCCGCCGAGCGCCGGGCTGCGTGAGCCGCGGGGCCGGCGGCGAGGCGGGAGCCACAAAGGCGCAGGCGGCCGGCGGACCTTCCCCCGCGCCCGCCACTTCGGGAAGTTTCGCGGGCCGGTCCGTCGGCCTTCTGCGCGAAGGCGAAAGCGCTGAAAGACCGAGCTTCCCTGGCGGCACCTCGCGGGAGCCGGCGTCGGTGGAGCCGAGCGCGGCCTGGAGCGCGCGGGCGGCGATGCACTGTGACTCCGAACCCCGGTGCCCCCAGCCCAGGGGCGCCGGGCCTCAGTCCCCAACCCTCCCGACTCGGTTCAGAGGGCTGTCTTCTCGAGAAAATCGGCGATTCCCACCCAGCCCTCGTGAGGACACCCAAGTGCGTCAAAACCCACTGCAGCGTGGGGAACGCGAGCCGGACAAATGTGCCTGGAGCGCCGCGCCGTGAACGAGACCGGCGTTCCCGCGTGGGATGTGGCTGGAAACCGCGGGCAACGATTATCTCAAAACTTTGTGCCACTTCAGTCCTGTGCGAGACCCCCCACCCCTACCCCAGGGTTCCTGCGGGGTCCCATGTAAATCAGCCAGGGGCCCTGTAAATAACTCGAATATAACACACGTGATAAGTGCCTGGTGGTCCTAGGCACTTTGCTAATGCAAAGAGAAGATTTATTACCCTGCTGGGAGAGATCAGGGAAGATTTCAGGACCAACTTTGATTTTAGCACGCTTGCCTGAAGAAAAACTGCCGAGAAACAGCTGGGCTTTGTTGTGTTTATTCTATAGGTGGTTTGTTGAGGCTGGGGATAAGGAGTGGTGTGAATCTGAGAAAATAGTTGGAGAACCTGGGGCCAGATTTGGGATCTCCCCTGTAAACCTAAATAGAGGCTAGCGGGCAGCAAGTGAAAAAGAAACCTTCCAGCCCCTGTGGAGGAATCTAATAAAGGAAGTTGAAATATGAGTCAGGGAGACGAAGTTTATGACATAGGGTAGACGGGAGGGCCTTTGCTTGCTAACTGATGGCTTCTACTTAGTCAGTGTTTGTTATATTCTAGGCTGTGTTAGGGTCTTTTGAGACCTTATAACTCTCATGGCTGGCGAATAAGAAAAAACATGATGCTAGTTACTCTATCATAGACACTGTTGTAAGCATTTTGTATAGATTAACTCCTTTAATCTTCAGGGTTGGGGGTTCTGTAATTATCCTTATTTTTAAAAGGAAGAAAATGAGATACTGAAAAATAACTTCCGTAGTCACAAAGCTTGTAAGGTTCAGAACTCGGATTTGAACTCGGTTTGGTTCCATAGTTTATGCTCCTAATTATTTTGCTATACCTGTGAATGATATTTATTTGAAAAGTTTGGAGTATTTACTTGTTGCCAGGCAGTGTCCTGTGGCTATGAGAATGAATAAGATGCAGGGTCCCGTGTCCTTAGAACTTGTCTTAGCAGAGGAGATAGCTATATAATATAGCTTCCTAAGTATTTGTAGATTATCATCGTGCCTAGTACTCTAAAGGATTGAGATATGCTGTGTGAATGAACAGTGGGGATGGTCAGGAAGAGTCCTCCTCCTGAGAAGGTGATATTTAATATGAGAAACTAAGGATGAATGGAGTTAATGTGGTCAGAGGCAGTGAAAAATAATCAGCCAGCTAAAAGGAAGAGAAAGGATTGCATGGCATGTTCGAGGGACTAAGCCATGGTCCCTGCAGAATTGTGAATGGGAGAGAGGAGCAGGGTGAGGCTAGCTGTCTCAGCAAAGGTCCTATGAGGCAACATTACACAGGCCATGGGATTTTGGTTCTCCCATGGTGAGATTTTATGATTAAAAAAAAAAAAACAAATTTCCGCGTTATATGAAAGCATGTCAGAGTAGGATCTGTAGGCACTGTTGGGATAGAAGGGGCTGGGTATCATAAGTTCACAGGGGATTCACCTGTAAAAAGATCGTTGAAAATGTTGGTTCCCCCCCCCAATTGTGGATGAGGATATGCTTGCTTATTCCAGTTTCTTTTTTTTTTTTTTAAGATTTTATTTATTTGACAGAGAGAAACATAGCGAGAGAGGGAACACACGCCGGAGGGTGAGAGAGAGAGAAGCAGGCTTCCTGCCGAGCAGGGAGCCCAATATGGGGCTGGAGCCCCATGTGGGGCTTGATCCCCAGTCTCCAGGATCATGACCTGAGCCTAAGGCATTCGCCCAACCAACTGAGCCACCTAGGCACCCCGCTTATTCCAGTTTCTAAACCAACTTTCACTTGACATTTGAGGAAAATTGAGTTTGGGTTTAAAACCTTTCTTATTGTACAAAGACACTGATAAGAGGATTTTTAGAGCTATTTTAAACTCTACTAAAACTGCAGACTAATGTCCACATAATTCTATCTGTAATTATAGATGTTATTTTATCTTCGTTCTTTCACTTTCTCTACATATTCAAGTATACACACATTGCATTTTCTTATTCTAAATTCATCACTTGCCTCGTTCTTAAGAGTATTGCCATCCTCCAGTCACCCAACATTTAGGTGTCCTCAACATCTAGGTCAACTTTGACCCCTTTATCTTCTTGCCACATGGCTCTTCACATACAAAAATCCCATTGAATCTAACTGTAGTTGGTATCTTATTATCTTTTTCCTCTCCCAGATTTTTTTTTTTTTAAACAGTCTTAGACATTGCAGTTGGGTTGATTTTCCTAAAGTACAAGTCTCTGTATTGCTTCTTACTGGTTAGAAAATAAAATTGGAGCTGTACTTCAGTCATCCATAGATGTATAGAGCAAGCCACCCCCAAACTTAGTAACTTAATATGACAGCTTTATTTGTCAACAATTTTGTGAGTCAGGAGGTTGGGAAAGACTACTCTAGACTGTTTTTTTCCTGATCCACATGTTGCTAGCAGAGGTTCCACTTTTAAAACGCTTTTATATTCCCATGCCTTTTCAGGGGCTGCTGGGAGGCTGGGTTCAGCTACATTTTCTTTCTCCAGGTAGTGTCAGAGCTTTCCATGTGCTCTCTCCATCAGAAGTCAGATTTCTTAATGGTAATTCTGGCCTCCAGGAGCCTGAGGTGGAAGCTGCTTAAAGTTCTTTTAAAGGCAAAGCTTGGAACTAGTGCAGCATTCAATTTACCTTAAATACAGCTATCTGGACTAAGCTTCCCTCACTACTTGCCCTCTTCCAACTGGAATAGTGTCTTTATTGTGCTAATTCTTTTTATTTTGTAGTGTACTTAATTGTGTGCAGGGTTTCTCTCACTGATTTTACTCCCCATGTTTTTTGAGGCAAGATCCACGTTGGATTTTCTTTGTATTCCCCATGATGCAGAACACACTTTTTTTTTTTAAGATTTTGTTTATTTGAAAGTGAGAAAAGAACACAAGGTGAGGAGCAGAGGAACCAGCAGACTCCCTGCTGAGCATAGAACCTGATGCAGGGCTTGATCCCAAGACCCCCAGGTCATGACCTGAGCTAAAGTCAGATGCTCAACGAACTGAGCCACCCAGGCACCCCACAACTGTTTTATACCATGTGGCAAGATGACAATAAATATTTGCTGAATTCCTTAATGTATTTTATTTATTTTTTAAAGATTTTATTTATTTATTTGACAGAGAGAGAGGAGGAAGCAGGCTCCCTGCCGAGCAGAGAGACCGATGTGGGTCTCGATCCCAGGACCCTGAGATCATGACCTGAGCCGAAGGCAGAGGCTTTAACTCACTGAGCCACCCAGGCGCCCAACCTTAATGTATTTTAAATAGTAATGTAGGTGTGCCTGGGTGGCTCAGTCAGTTAAGCATCCCACTAGATTTCAGCTCAGGTCTTGATCTCAGGGTCCTGAGTTCAGGCCCTAAGTTGCCCTCCCACACACTGGGCATGGAGCCTACTAAAAAAGGGGGGGGGGGGGGCGCCTGGGTGGCTCAGTTGGTTAAGCGACTGCCTTCGGCTCAGGTCATGATCCCGGAGAGCCGGGATCGAGCCCGCATCGGGCTCCTGCTCGGTGGGAGGCCTGCTTCTCCGTCTCTCACTCCCCCTGCTTGTGTTCCCTCTCTGGCTGCGTTTCTCTCTGTCAAATAAATAAAATCTTAAAAAAAAAAAAAAAAAAAGTGGGTGCTGGGTGGCTCAGTGGGTCAAAGCTTCTGCCATTGGCTCAGGTCCCTGGGATCGAGGCCTGCATCGGGCTCTGTGCTCAGCAGGGAGCCTGCTTCCTCCTCTCTCTGCCTATTTGTGATCTCTGTCAAATAAATAAATAAAATCTTTAAAAAAAGTAATCCAGTTCAGTATAGAAAAATCAGGAGATAAAGCAAAAAAAAATAACAGCTTTAAACTTATTACTTAGAAATAACCATTATTTTTGTTGTGTTCATTTAATACTTATTAAACCTTAGTGTAGGCTTGCAACAAATGGATATCCAAATAATCGTTAAGATGAGAAGCTAGGATTTGAATGAAGAGCAGTAATCACTTACAGTCACTCCGAAAACCATGGTGGGAAACACTGTTGTGGAGTGGTATGACATGGGCATGTCAGCTTCTTCTGGGCCTGTGCCTGGCTCTGCCTCACCTTTCGCTGGAATGTTCACAGAGATTAATTTATTAACTTGGAAACATCTTACTCTAAGATCAGTGTTGCAGAAGTGACAGATATGTTTATGAAGATTACTCTGGAAAACAGGAACACCACAAACCCCAGGACCATGCAGTATTCTGTTAGGAGCACGTGGAAGGAAAAAATGGAGATGTAACATGAATAGAAGGATGAGAAGAAATTTATTTATAACTGAAGAAAATCCTGATAAACTGATGATTGTCACATAAGCCGTGTTACCTGACTCTGGTTATATATGGCTCTGATGAACAGCTCCAGTCTCTGACAGATGAAGATGTCTTTGGAGCCACTCATTCATTCAACAACCATGCGGGACACAGGAAATACAGCTATAAATAAGTTGTAGTCAAGGGCATATGGAGAACACAGTTCAAATGTGAACTTTGTCATGTATTGATATATCCATCCAAGGAAGAGAAGGGGATTTAAAAAAAAGTTAGGACAGTTGTAGGAGGTGGAAGAGAATATAGAATTGTCACCTCCTTTTTCCTAAGTTTTTACAATACAGTGGTACTGCGTAGGGATTCTCCATGGGGTGAGGAAGTGATAAAATGTATGCTAATTTTTGTTTCTAATCTGGAAGCAATATTTGATATATTGACTATGGAGTATAGTTACAAATGTACATATGATGATTTTTACAATAAAAGGAAGAGGCAGGAACTATTCTGGTAGGTAGCGTTTCTCATTTCTGGATTCCACATTTGTTTAGCTATTTTCTTCAGCTGTCTGATGAAGAAGCTACTTCCAGAGGAAAAATGAAGTTTCTTACTGAAGGGAGTAAAAGTTTAACTGTGAATAGTTATAATAAAACTAGCAAAAATAACCTAGAAGAGGAAAATAAAGCCCTATGCCCATGTTTTGGCTGTATTGTCAACTTTCTAATAAACATTGTACATCTACTGTGTACTTCTAATAAAAAGCTCCTGTTTTGGTTGCATTTACCATTTACATAGTTGCTTTTCATATTCCAGTACAGCCTTACAAGGTAAGGGTAGCAATTTCCATTTTATTGGGAATAATAGTTGTCATAGTGTGACAGTTGATATGTGCCACACACTGTGGTCAGTACTTTATATTCAGTTCAATTAATTTTAAAACTATTCTCGTTTTACAAATAAACTAGGTCCAAGAGATTAAGCAATTTATGCAGTCATTGATTCACTAGATGATGAAACCAGGGTTCATGCTTAGATAGTTTGATCTGAAGCTCAAATGAGAGGACTGAATGTCAGGGACTCGAATGACCTTTGCAGAGGAGCTAGTGAGGAGTAGAAATTCCCTCATCAGGGAGTTCCCGGGGGGCTCAGTCATTAAGCGTCTGCCTTTGGCTCAGGCCATGATCCCAGGGTCCTAGGATCAGCCCCACATCGGGCTCCCTGCTTTTCCTTCTCTACCCCCTGCTTGTGTTCCCTCTCTCACTGTGTTTGTTTCTGTCAAATAATAAAAAATCTTAAAAAAGAAAAAAATTCCCTCATCAGACTCCTTTTCTCACTGAAGTTTGGGAACATTGTATGTACCACTCACTAATGAAGAATCTTGTTTTTAAATAAAGCACTGCTAGTAATCTGTTTAACTACAGGCTTGACATCTAACTAAATTAGGTATATGTAAAAGGAACCACATTTTCCTTTGATTTCCAGTATAAAATTGAAAAGAACCTTATGATAAAAGAAGAAACAAGAAACGTGGCTAGTGGAATTATGTTCACAGTACTTCTTAAAAATTGTATTTGAGGGCGCCTGGGTGGCTCAGTTGGTTAAGCGACTGCCTTCGGCTCAGGTCATGATCCCAGAGACCCAGGATTGAGTCCCACATTGGGCTCCCTGCTCGGTGGGAAGCCTGCTTCTTCCTCTCACTCCCCCTGCTTGTATTCCGCCTCTGGCTGTGTTTCTCTCTGTCAAATAAATAAAATCTTAAAAAAAAAAAATGTATTTGAAAGAAAAGTTTTGAATGCAGTTTAAATTTCACATAAGAGCTCTTTTACTGTGCTGCTTATAAATGATGTCATTGTTTTAAGTGAGATTTGGACATTTTTAAAAAATTTGAGATACCTTTGTCCAGTTACAGATACCAGAAAATTTTACTGTAAAACTTAGTCTTGATACACAACTTAGCATTCTCTAAGTTGGAAAAATGCTGAGTTTAAGTCTTTGTAGACATCACTCTATGAGAAGCCAGAGTCTGGGGTCTACTTTGTCCACAGCATGTTATTTCTCCCAGGAAGGCAAAGAAAATTGAGCTTTTCTTGGAATCAAAAACGTTGGTTCTTAATTATATTCATTAAAGTAAATCAAGAAGGGTACCTGGGTGGCTCAGTTGGTTAAGCGACTGCCTTCAGCTCAGGTCATGATACCGGAGACCAGGGAACGAGTCCCACATCGGGCTCCCTGCTCCGCAGGAAGCCTGCTTCTCCCTCTCTCACTCCCCCTGCTTGTGTTCCCTCTCTCACTGTGTTTCTCTCTGTCAAATAAATAAAGTCTTTAAAAAAAATTTTTTTAATAAATCAAGAAAATGATTCAAAAGTCAAAGTACTGCTGTTTCACAGAAGCAACCACTTTTTTCTCTTATAATGACTTTTGTTCCCCAAACTTTCCCATTTTGAAATAGAGTACACACAAAGAAGTTTGACCCCAAACTAAGTTTAGGCACAGGCCTAAATGAGGTCATTCGAGGTATATTCTCTTAGGTTTGGATTCCTTCCCTCAACCTTTAGGTATGGCTTAGTTATTATAAAATGCTTGTATCCACTGCCCAGTTTAAGAAGTAAACTCTTATCTCCAGGCCCTGTCCATGTATTCTATCCTGATCTAACTCCTTCCCCCTAAAATTAACTTTTAATCCAACTTTCATAATCATTTTTTTCGAATTTCTTTTTTTGTTTTATCACCCAAGAGTACATTCCTAGATACTAGAATCTCATTTTAAAATTTTAATGTATTTTTTAAATCAAAGTTTCCTCTTTGATTCCTTTTCTTTTTTCCCTATAATTTATCTTTTGTTGAACCTAATCCATTTGACCTGTGGTTTCCCAGAGCTAGCTAAGTGTTGGTGAGACCTCTTAAAAATTATCATCCCCATGTAGAGCCTTTTTAAACATGTTTTTTCTAATTCTCATTAAATACTCAGGAATAAGATTTTGCTGGATGGGATTGAATTTTGGAGGGTTACAAACCACTGTAATATCTTAAGATCTTTTCACACCCTTGCATAAGCACTCCCATTGAGAATACATGGTCTGGGTTACATATTTGTGGTGCAGTTCAAAAATTTCATTTTTCCTCTAGCTTGTATTCTAAAAGTGTAGCTGGGTCCAGGTCCTTGTCCAAACTTTGGTTCTGTCTCTTTAACAAGATTATAGATAGTGTTCTTTCCTTGGAAGGCACTTAGTTCTTGTTTCTGCAATGTTAGCAGCCAGTGATACTCAAGGTCAAGATCCAGTAGTTCATTGAGGATTGCAAAATGATATTTTAATGGATTTTTTAAATTAATACTGGAATATTTTTATAAAGAAGCCATTTTCTTATTTACTATTTGTTTATCTAGTAACATGTAGTTCATAAAGAAAAGGCAAGAAAGTACTGGATTCTTTGCCTTTATTTTATCTATTTTTTATGTGTTTGCTTATTTATTTATTTATAGAGAGGAAGAGGGAGACATAATCTTAAGCAGGCTCCACACCCAGCACGGAGCCCAATGTGGACTTGATCTCACAATCCTGAGATCCTGACCTGAGCCCAAATCAGTAGAAACAATCAATAATCCATAAGTTCTTTTTTTTTTTTTTTAAAGATTTTATTTATTTGACAGAGAGAAACACAGCCAGAGAGGGAACACAAGCAGGGGGAGTGAGAGAGGGAGAAGCAGGCTTCCCGCCAAGCAGGGAGCCTGATGTGGGGCTCCATCCCGGCTGTCCGGGATCATGAGCTGAAGGCAGTCACTTAACCAACTGAGCCACCCAGGCGGCCCAATAATCCATAAGTTCTTACATGTTGATATATTTGTACCCCTTTTCTTTGAAAGTATTTTTGCTGGATATAAAATCTCTGGCTTATGTTTTTTTAAAAAGTATGTTATACCATTTTCTAATGGCATAAAGTATCACTCTCAAAGTCTGCTAATATAATTTTCTTTCTTTTCAGTGTCTCAAGCCCAGGTCCTAAAAGGATTTTTTTTCTTTGAAGTGTGTGTGTCTTGGTAGTTGTCATTTTGGGTGGTTTTGTGGGGTTTTTTTGTTGTTGGTGGGGGTGGTGTTTTTTTACCTAAAAAAAACTGCATGCTTTTCAAATGTAGTCTTAATGTTTTTATTTTAGGGAAAAATATTTTTCTCTCACAATTTTCAGTATTCCCTTTCGATTTATTCAAGAACTGCTGTTTGTTATGTTGGACAGTCTTTGTCTTGAGTATTTGTTCCTTTATTTTTGTATTTAAAATTTTCCTTCTTTTACCTTTTGGTTCTAAGCAGTATGTGTTGTGTTTATTCACACTTAGATTCCTTCTGATTTAGTCTTCACTCCTGAAACTTCTTAAAATTTTTATTTCTTTCCTGAGATCTGTCATTCCATTTCTGAGTTTTCTTTTGTGATTTTTATTGTTGTATTATTTTTTTGTGTGTCCTTTAGGTAGTTAAATCTTTCTGGCATGTTTTTGTTGTTTGGAGGGATGTTGTTTTGCTGCTTCTTGTTTTTCCTTAAACTTTATAGGAATTTTGACATCAGTTCTTTTCTTTGCTCATTTTTATTTTTCAACAGAAACTTTGCAAGCAAAAATCTTTGCTTATTTTTAATAAAATTGGGTTTTTTGGACTTTGAGAAGGAGGGTAGTTTAAGATAGCTTTACTAACTTCACAGAAATCCTTTTTCATGCACTGTTCAAATATGACAGCTGCTTCTGCCAGTGGCTTGCCTTTCACTCAGTAATTTCTTTTGTGAATAGCTGTTTTTATTTTATTTTATTTAAAGGTTTTATTTATTTATTTGACAGACAGATCACATATAGGCAGAGAGGCAGGTAGAGAAAGAGGCTGGAAGCAGGCTCCCTGCTGAGCAGAGACCATGAGGGGGGGGCGGCTCAATCCCAGGACCCTGAGATCATGACCTGAGCCAAAGGCAGAGGCTTAACCCACTGAGCCACTCAGGCACCCCAACATTTTTATTTTTAGTTTACAATATTTCAGTCTTTTCTATTATGGATAGTACTTCTTATATCCTGTTAAAACTATCTTTTCCAACCCCAAGTTTGTGAAGGTATTTTTTTATTGTGTCTTCTAGAAACTTTTCTACCTTTCTATTTAAATCAAGAGTTCACCTAAAGTCATTTTTGTCTAAGGCATGGGGAAGAGACCTAGTTCCTCATTCTTCGTCCCTGCCCCATACAGCTTTCTAGTATAGCATCATACAGTAAAAACATGTTTTCTGCTCTATAAGCTACTTTTGTCATAAATCATACATCCACATATGAATGAATTTGTTTCTGGACTCTGTTCCTTTGGTCTGTTTTTCTCTTCTTTTGCCAATACCACATGGTCTTAATTAACTGTAGCTTTGTATAATAAGATGTACTATCTGATAGTGTAAATCTTCCACCTTTTGTTTTTCTTTATGAATGCCTTGTTTATTCTTGGCTCTTCGCATTTTCCTGTAGATTTTAAAATCTGATTAAGCTATATTAAATCTGTAGATCAATTTGGGAGGAATTGACATCTTTCAAAATTGAGCTTTCCAGACTGAATGTGGTTATGTGTCTCCATTCATTAATGTTCTTTGGTTTCTCTCAGTGATTTACGGTTTTTTATATAGCAGTCTGGCATATTTTTCATTGCATTTATTTCCTGGTATATGATAGTTTTGATACTACTCTAAGGAGTATCTTTTCAAAATACCATTTTCTAATTGTTTCTTATAGTATAGTGTTCATTTTTGTATATTGGCCTTGTATCCATATACTTTGTTATTCATTTCACTTACTCATTACAGTGGTATTGTTATCTATAGTCACTTATACAAATATGTATCATTTTGTCCCCATTATCTTCTAGTATTTTTATCGTTTTTGTTTTTGTTTTTTTTTTTTTTAGTAGCCTCTGTGCCCAACGTGAGGCTTGAACTCAAGACCCCGAGATCAAGACCTGAGAGAAGATCAAGAGTTGGACACTCAACCTACTGAGCCACCCAGGTGCCCTTGTTGTTTTATCTTTTGATAATCGATCTGAAATTGATGTGTATGTGTGGTGTAAGGAATGAATCACGGCTCATTTTCTTCCCATATAGATACCCACTTGGCACAGTAGTGTTTATTGGAAGACCATTCTTCCCACTGCATTGCAGTAGTACCTCTGTTTTTATATAGATGACCCAAATGTATATGGGTCTGTTTCTGAGCCCTCTATTCTGTTTTTCTCTCTTTGCATCAATATACAGTCTTATCATCTGCAAATAATGCCACTTTAATTTCTCTCTTTCACTTTGGTATTTTATTTCTCTTTATTGTCCTCCACTTGCTATAACCTCCAGTACAGTGTAGACAAGAAATGGTGAAAACCCTCCTTAATTTCAGGGAGAAAGCTTTTCATTGTTTTATTATTAGGTGTGAGGTTTGCTCTAGTGTTTTTGAAATGTCTTTAACTTGATGAAGGAAGTCTTTTCTAATACCAATAGGCTGAGAGATTTTAATCATGAATAGGTGTTAAATGTTAATGTTTTTCCCCCAGCCTACTGCAATGATTATGTAGTTTTTTGTTTATTCCAGTAATGCAACTTACTTTGGTTATGATTTTTGCGTCTGTGTTCATGAATTGGTCTTTCTTATGCTGTTCTAATGAGCTTTTAGTTTCAAAGTTATGCAGGCCTCATAAAATGATTCAGAAATAATGTTTGTTCTTTTTCTGTTTTATGAGTTTTTGTAATGTTAGTTACACTTCTTCCTCAGCTATCTAGAAGACTTTACTGGGAAAGGTTTCAGGGCTTTTCCAATATTCTTTGTGGGAAAGTTATTAATTACTGATTCAGTTTCCTTATTTGGTAGAATTCTGTTCAGATTTAAAGTTTTCTTTGTTCAGGGGCACCTGGCTCAGTCCACAAAGCATGTGACTCTTGATTTCAGGGTCACAAGTTTTAGCCCCACGGTGGGTACAGAGATGACTTAAATAAGTAATTTATAACATACATACATAAGTTTTCTTCAGCTGTGGTTTTATCTCAAGGAGTTTGTCCATTCACAATTTCAAATTAATTGATATAAAATTATATATAATACTACTTTTACATTGTAGAATCTGGTGGTATCCTCTTTTATGTTCCTGATAATGGTTATTTGTGTTTTCTCCCATTTTTCCTTGATCAATTGTGATAGAGATTTATCAGTCTCCTTAATCTTTTTAGAGAAACAACTTTTTGTTTGGACTTTTTTTCTTTTCTCTAAGATTTTATTTATTTGACAGAGACAGCTAGAGAGGGAATACGAGCAGAGGGAGTGGGAGAGGGAGAAGCAGGCTTCCTGCTGAGCAGGGATACTGATGTGGGACTCAATCCCAGGACCCTGGGATCATGACCTGAGCCGAAGGCAGATGCGTAACAACTGAGCCATCCAGGTGCCCCTGGACTTCTCTTTATATGTTTGTATTTGTTTTTTTTTTATTTCTACTGTTAGGATTGCCTTCTATTTTTCTGGTTTGATTTACTGTGCTTTTTCTAGCTTCCTGAGATCGAGGCTTCCATCATTGATTTCTTGGTCTTTTTTCTTCTCTAAACTAGCATTTGGATGTATAAATTGCCTTTTAAACACTGCCTTAACTACAGCCTCTAAATTTTGATGTATTTTGTTTGCATTACCGTTTGGTTCATCCAGTCAAAATACAGGAGTTTCTAATTATTGTTGTAATTTCTTCTTTAAGCCTGGAGTTGTTTAGTTTGCTTAATTTCCAATATTTAGAAATTTCCTAGTTATCTTTCTTTTACTGACTATCATCAGGTAACAATATACTGTATGCTTTCAAACCCATGAAATTTGTTAAGACTAGCCTTATGGCTCAGGATATAATTCATTTTTTAAATGTTCCCTATATGCTTGAAAAGAATATGTGTTCTGCCCTTTTTTGGTATATAAATGTCAATAAATGTCAGTGAGGTCAAGTGGTTTGATAGTGCTATTCAAGTCTTCTGTCCAGCTGTAAGTGTGGCTTTGTGTTACTTCCTTAAGGTCTGTCAGTTTTAAGTATATGTATTTTGAAGCTATGTTATTAGATTCATACACATTTAATATATCTTCTGTGAGTTGACCCTCTTAACTGGATGAAATCTTCCTACTCTTCTCTAATATTACTTAGGTCAATTTTGTCTCATCCTAGTCTATTCATAGAGTTTTTCATGGGTTTTGTTGTACCCCTTCTATGCCACCCAAAAGGAAGAGATTAAATAGTCAAAAAGAGCTTCAGCGTAGAATTGGAGTTTATTTAAAAAATTAGATGTACATCTTATGACTGAAAAATAAAGTATCTTCTGAGTTGTTGATGTTCAGTATATTGCTTTCCATTTTTTTAACTTTAAAAGTTTTTTCTTATACCTAACAGTGTTTATGTTGTCTGTTATGTAATATAATTGACAAATGATTGTATTTAAGTTGTATGAGATAATGACTTATATAAATTGCAAAGTGATTACCTCAGGAAGTTTACTTAACATCATCATCTCATATGGATAACCCCCCAAAAAAGAGAAAAATGTTTTTTTCTTTGTGATGAGATCTTTCAGAATTTACTCTCAGCAATTTCCAAATACACCCTACAGCAATGTTAGCTATAGTCCTCATGTTGTATCTTATGGTCCCATTACGTACTTATTTTATAATTGGAAGTTTGTACCTTTTGACCCCTTTTATCCAGTTCTCCTACCGTTGGTTACCACATGTGTTCTCACTGTCTACAAGTTTGGGTCTTTGTTGTGTTTTGGGTTGTTTTCTTTTTGGATTCTACATGTGAAATCATCTTATTTGTCTTTCTCTGCCTCATTTCACTTAGTGAATAATGCATTCAGAATTCATCCAAGTTGTTGCAAATGGCAGGATTGCTCTCTTTTTTTAAAGCTTAGTAATAGTCTGTTTTCCAGCATTTCTTATTTTTTTTCTTTTTTTAATTTACTTATGAGATAGAGCGGGGGGGGGGGGGGGGGGGGGGGGGGGAGGAGCAGAGGGAGAGGGACAAGCAGATTCCATGCTCAGTGCAGAGCCCAGTGCAGGGCTCATTCTCAGGACCCTGAGATCATGACCTGACCTGAAACCAAGAGTCGGACGCTTAACTAACTGAACCACCCAGGTGCCCTATTTTTAATTTTTTGATGCACCCCCATACTAGTTTCTATGGAGGGAATTTACATTCCCTCTAGTAGTGTAGGGGGGCTACCTTTTGTCCACGTCCTTGCCAGCATTTGTTATCTCTCTTTTTGGTGATAGTCATTTTAACAAGTGGGAGGCAGTTTTGATTTTAATTAGCACTTCCCTGGTGATTCGGGATGTTGAGCACGTTTTCACGTACCTGTAGTCCATTTGAGTATCTTATTGGAAAAATGTCTTTCTAGGTCCCTTGCTCATTTTAAAATTGGATTATTTGCTTTTGGCTGTTGAGTCATAGGAGTTCTTTGTATATTCTGGATTTTAACCCCTTACCAGATATTATGAGTTGCATATATTTTCTCCCGTTTTCTAGGTTGCTGTGATTGAGTTTTTAAGTGTATTTTATTCTTTATATGTTCCATTTGTTCTTTGATCCTTTATTCCTCTGTTACATGTTCTTTTGCAATAATTGGTTATTTTTTTTTATTCTTCTCCCCTCATCAGCTTTTTTTAACTGTGAATTTTTTTATTTTTCCCTTCAGTGGTGTTTTCATCGTAAGCTTAGAATGCCACCTTCACCGAATATATGGGAAAAGTTTTGACAGTCCCTCATTCTTTTTTTTTTTTTTTATTTTTTTTATTTTTTTTATTTGACAGAGAGAAACACAGCCAGAGGGGAACACAAGCAGGGGGAGTGAGAGAGGGAGAAGCAGGCCTCCTGCCTAGCAGGGAGCCCGATGTGGGACTCGATCCCAGGTCTCCGGGATCATGACCTGAGCCGAAGGCAGTCGCTTAACCAACTGAGCCACCCAGGCGCCCCGACAGTCCCTCATTCTTAATGTTCTTTTCTTTTTCTTTTTCAGACCCTTTTGAACAGATAGTCACCATGTTTAGATATTAGCAAGCACGTATGTGTATGTCTGCATTTGAAAATGGCAGAGGGAAATAATAATGAAGAAGTCATTCACTTGAACAACTTTCACTGCCACAGGGGACAAGGTAAGCATTTGTTCTCACTTTCTCCCTTTCATCATTACTTTTTCTCTTTATGGTATAATCGTAGGTTCTTTGAAATGAACCTGTTTTGCACCATGTGGAACCCAGAGACATTTCATTTTTAGACCTCAGAACATCTGGTGTAATGGACTCATCAGACGGGAATTTTGTGTCCAATGCTGACACGTAGTGGCATGAGTAAAGTTTAAGAATCTTTCATCACAAGTGGATTATTAAGCTATTAATGAGCAAGTCAAAATAAGCTGTGAATGTGCAGTCATTGGATATTAAGAGGTGGGAGTATGGGAACTGTGGCAGTTCCATTTTTGAAGGAATGGGGTCTTCAAAGGAGTACTCCTCCAGACCTGTATGATCTGAAAAGTGCTGTTACAGCATTTTTGTCCCCTCATTTGATGCTTAATTTACTTTTTACCAAAAGATTCTGGTCGCCTTATAGGGAATTTCAGAACATAATTCTTTCATTGTACAGTGTTTAAAATTTGGGGAAGTTCCTTGATTCAAAAAGGGAAGGGAGCCTGCATTTCTATAACATTCCTAAAATGCATATGAAATTTCCTGTCAAATCTTAAATCACATTTATACAGGCTGAAAGAAAATTCATGCTGCTGAGTAGGAAAAGGATTTTTTGCAAGTATAAATTCCATGAAAGGGGACACCTGGGTGGCTCAGTTGGTTAAGTTTCTGCTCAGGTCATGATTTTGGGGTCCTGAGATCAAGTCCCAAGTCAGGCTCCCTGCTCAGTGAGGAGTCTGCTTCTCCCGCTCCCTGTGTCCCTCCCTCTCCCCATTTGTGTGTGCACACTCTCAAATAAATAAAATCTTTTTTAAAAATTTCCATGGAAGAAATTATACCATATTTTTTTTGTTTTTTTTCCCATTGATAATATTTTTGTCCTTATGAAGATAATTTTTTTCCCAGCAGAGGGTAAACTATATGCATTTGACTTTCAAAGAATATTTAAAGTTAAACAGATTTTTATTAAGCCAATAAATTGAGAAAAATAAAATGCTTAAACTATGCAAATTATAAGTACAAAAGAAGTACTAATTTTTTTTTTTTTTTTTTTTT
>PITA01019652.1:0-36965 GCA_004023965.1 Spilogale gracilis
AGGTGATGTTATTACTATTTTACAAATCCCTGCCATTAATAATGGTATATGCTTTGCAAACATAGGATAGAAGAACTCAATCTGCCTTCACTCTCTAGGTCCTCTCAACAACACAGCTTAGGGTATTTGAAGGCAACCCAGGGTGAGGTAGAGCCGGGGATGTACCTGAATAGCCCAGTGCAGCCACAAACTACAAGGCAGGCGTCGCCCTGAGCTCAAGGTCACTCGGTGAATCAAAATTCCAAGCGAACTTTTCGCCCGTCACCGGGGAGGCAGGAAGGGAGGTTGGAGAGGCAGAGGTGCTCCAGTCGCCGCCTGAGACCCAGCAAAGAAGCGCCCTCCTCTCCCCAAGGACATCGAGGGCTAGGTCGATGCCACTGGTTCCGTGGACCCAGCTTAAGACCTCTCTAAGCTCCGCTGACTTGAGGACGGCGGCCGGGGAAAGGGGCCTCCGCACCGCCGGTGCCGCGGGAACCTAGCGAGCCTACTCGGCCGAACTCCGCCACCCTCGCCCGGGACCTTCCGGTGCCGTGACGTCACAGCAGCGCGCGCGCGGTCCCCACATTTTATTGGTCGGTGTCTCCGACAGCCGGAGCGGGGAGCCTAGTACCAAGCCGCGAGCCGCCACATCCAGTGGCTCCGCCTCCTAGCTCCGCCATCTCCATGGTGACCGCTACACGATCACCCATTTGGCCTCCGAGACGGGCGTTGCGTCATTGTCTATGCGCCGGAAGCGATAGCCCCTGAGCCGGTGCGGGCTGACAACAGCGGGCTGGGATCAGCGCCCGCCAAGTTAGACTGTCCCGGGTCAGTGTCCGCTGGCGGGGGCGACGGACCCCTGCTGGGCCCTGGGACAATGGCCGTGTTTCACGACGAGGTGGAGATCGAGGACTTCCAGTATGACGAAGACTCGGAGGCATATTTCTACCCCTGCCCATGTGGGGATAACTTCTGCATTACCAAGGTAACTTCAGAGTTCCGCCCGGTGGTTCGTCGGAGCAGGCGCGTTTTTGCTCTTCCTCGTTCCTTCCGCCATTCCGTCACCTTGGAGCTCACACGCCCTCTTTATACTGTCTCTGAGTTCTCGTAAAGTTGATACTTAGATGTGTCAGTGGGCACATGGTCCTGGCCTTTAGTCCTGCCGAGGGGTGGAGAATGGGAGTGGGAATGGTTGGATGGCGGGAGCATGAGTCTTTGCCATCCTTCCCCACTTAGGGTCCCACTTTCTGGGATAGTTTTTTGGAGGCAGGGACACATTGTCTTCTCAGGGGTTTTGAGGCGACGAACCTTGGCTAACCTTTCGGGGTCTGGTCTGGTCTTTTCTTGAGAGAGAGTGGCGGCGGGGGGTAAGGGGAGTAAGGCAAAGGAGCAGAAGGAAGAATGAGAGAATCTTAAGCAGGCTCCAGGTCCAGCACGAGGCTGGGGCGGGGTTCAATCTCAGGACCCGGAGATCATGACCTGAACTGAAATTAAGAGGTGCATGCTTAACCGACTGAGCCGCCAAGGTGCCCCTTTTCCTGGGTATTTTTAAGTACCGATTGGCAGGAAAAAAATGGAGTTAGTATTTCTCTGGGCAGGCCTTTCTTTCTGGCCCCCATACCTTGTAGGGAGGTGAACCAGTTTGCTCCTAGGGGTGGAAGGAGTTTGGAAGGAGGAGATCGCAAAGGGAAGACAAGACCAAACGGTTTTTGATTTTGCTTTAGGAAGATTTGGAGAATGGGGAAGACGTGGCAACCTGTCCTAGCTGCTCTCTCGTTATAAAAGTGATTTATGACAAGGTAAGTAGTTGAATTTTAAAGTTAAATTTTAAAAGGGGAAGGTTACGAGGCAAGGACCTAGAGCAGTCTCTTAGTGCTGGAGAATATTTCTTAACAGTGTGTTAGGTAAGTGCTATGATTTTTTAAAAAACAAATTTTATCCTCCCCTCAAGCAAATTTTTTTTTAGGATTTTTTTTTTTAAGAATCTATTTATTTATTTGACAGAGAGGTCACAAATAGGCAGGCGTGGGGGGGTCAGGCTCCCTGCTGAGCAGAGAGCTGGATGTGGGGCTCCATCCCAGGACCCTGAGATCATGACCTGAGCAGAAGGCAGAGGCTTTAACCCTCTGAGCCATCCAGGCGCCCCAGATTTTTAAAATGATTAATAAACAGCTGTATTGCAAATTACAACTTTAAAAACTCTAATTAATTAACTCATTTTAGCTTTTGAGAAAGCAAAAAAGAAAACTGCACTGTAGTTAATGAAAATTACTTATTAAAAAGAAAAATAATATTTAACTGGTAATCTGTAGTCTTCCTTTATTTAATAAATAATTAAAATTGTTCAGAGCTCCTAGACTTCCTTTGGAGAGAACAGTTGTGTAGTATTTCTTACTTGACTTCTACATATAGAACTCTGTATTACCTTGTTTGAGGTATATCATAGCTGCAATTCTATAATTTCATTTCAGTCTTTAATTTTCTTGTTGTTTTTCACTCAAGGACCTTACAATAAAAAACAGTGTTCTTATTGCCCACACCTACCCCAACTTTTGGTCAGTATTTTGAATGGAGTCTTAAGTAAGAAGCTTAACAGTATTTTTTTCCTTTTTTTTTTTTTTTTAATATGACTGACATATAACAGAGTTAACATTCTTAAGGATGAACTCTAAAATGAGTCCAGGGAACGTGCATAGCACCAGGCACTTAGTCTCATGTGAGAAGCATACTATAATTTAAAAGTTTACAGATCTTTTCTTATATCAAAATGTGTTCTGGGGGCACCTGCGTGGCTCAGTTGGTTAAGTGACTGCCTTCGGCTCGGGTCATGATCCCGGAGACCAGGATCGAGTTCCACATCAGGCTCCCTGCTCGGCATGAAGCCTGTTTCTCCCTCTCTCACTCCCCCTGCTTGTGTTCCCTCTCTGGCTGTGTTTCTCTCTGTCAAATAAATAAAATCTTAAAAAAAAAAAAAATGTGTTCTGGAACAAAAAGAGAATAGGTAAGGGAGATTAGGAGTGCTGGTATGAGAGGAGGTTGCAATTTTAAATAGGGTGATCAGGGCAGGCCTTGTTGAGAAATGCCCTGTCGAACAAAGATTGAAAGAGGTGAGGGAGTGAGTCCTGGGGGATAAAAAGCAGGCCAGCAAAGGGAACTTTCAGTGAACAAACCCCAAGGCAGGAAGATGTCTGTTTTTATTCAGGAACAGCAAGTGTGGCCAGAGCAGAGCAGATGAAGGTGAGAGAGTAGCCCAGGAGGAAAGTAGCAGAGTCGGGCAGATCACAAAGTTGTTTGTGGCCCACTTTAAAGAACTTGGCTTTTGCTGTGAATGACTTAAGGAACCGTTGGAGGATTCTCAAGCAAAGGAGTGCTCCAGTCCAACTTAGGTCACAACAGACTCTGGCTGTTGTGTTCAGAGTAGACTGAGGAAGCAAAGATAGGAGTTCAGATATAGCAAGGGTAACAGTTCGGAGGCCCTTAAAGGAACCAGAGCTGGAGATGGATGGTTTGGACCAATCTGTGGCACTGGAGGTAGTGAAAGTGTTTGGATTCTGGATACACTGTAAAGGATAAGGATTATTTTTACTGATTGACTGTAGGATATGAGAGGAATCAAAAATGATTTCAACATTTGCAGCCTTCGTAACCAGAAGGATGCATTTACCATCAACTGACAGGGAGGTGTCTGCAGGTTGTAGGAGCAGGAGTTGGACATACTAAGTTTAGGAGGTTTCTTTTTTTGATCCAATCAGAGAGCAAGTGAGAAAGCAATTGGATATGCAAGTCTACTGTTCAAAAGTGAGATCAACTAGTGCTGTAAATTTGGGAGTTACCAGCATATAAATAGCAATTAGAGCCATGAGATTAGAAGAGATCACCAGGGCTGTGAACATAGATAGAGATGGACAAAAGAAAGGACTGAGCTTGGCACTCCCAATATTTAAGGTCAGGGAGGAAAGTGAGGAATTAGCAAAGCTGGTGGAAGAAGGAAGAACGAGGAAACTACTGGTGCCATATCCTGGAAGCCAGATGAGAAATGGTGGAGAAAGTGAACAACCTTATCAGATGCCACCGATAGATAACTGAAAAATCACCATTGGCTTTAACGGGGAGGCCATGTGTATGGTGGTAAGAGCAGTTCTGATGAAGTGATAGAGACAAAGCCTGATTGGTGAAAAGCTGACTGGAGAGAACAAGAGAGGAATAGGAAGCAGCAAGCATAGACATTTCTTTCAAGGAGTTTGCTGCAAAGAGGAATAGAGACATGGGGCAGTAACTGGTGGTGATAGAGGATCAGGAGAGGGTTTAAGGTGGTAGATATTCAGCTATGTGGGTGAATATAGACAAAGGAAGTTACATTTAACCCGGGTTGTGGTTTTGTCAAGTAGGTAGGGAAAGAGAGAAGAGGGATTGTGATCCTTGACCATGGACTTTAAACTAGGTCTAGAAAACACAGAGAGGAGCAGTGATAGTACATGTCATGACATAAGAGTCAAAATTGGTGGGTTATAGAGAGAGAACAGTGGCTGAAAGGAGCAAGCAGGCCCTCCCCCTATCTCTGTGGTACCAGCACTCTGAGAGAACACAGGACCAGCACTGGGGAGGTTGTAGGGGAAACTGTAGGGGCTGGCCTGTTCTCAAACTCAGCATTACGGTCATTTGGGGCTGAATAACTCGCTGTTGTACAGGGCTGTCCAGCGCATTGTAGGATGTTTAGTAGCATTCCTGGCCTCTACCCGTTAGAGGACAGTAGCACTTCCCCAGCGTGTCTCCACATATTCCAGATGTTCCCTGGAGACAACATCAGCACGCCCCTCCCACTAGCTCTTGAAAACCACTGTGTTAGAGCAAGAAGGCATGGGAATGTATAAAGGAAGAGGTCGAGAATATGGAGCAGTGTGCTGAAGACACCATAAATTCCAAAGAGGAAGCTGGGGTGGCGGAGTCTCCGGGTGCTGGGCGGGAGTGAAAGCGTGGACACAATATGGGCTGACTCTGCTGGGGATCAGACTATGCGAGGCATGAGGGGTAACCTGGAAGGCAGAGGTGTCTTATGGTAGCAGCCAGAAGCCAGGATACATAATCAGACTGAACTTCTTTTACAACATAGCTGACACCGCAGATTTTCTGTGTCAGGAAACAAAGAGCTATCCGTTTTAGCTGGAAGAAGTGATTACCTTGAAGAGGACAGGTATTCAAATGACCAAATATTGAAGTGGAGAAGTTGTAGTGTAGTAATTAATACAGAAATTTAAAAAGGTTTGATATATCTTTGCAAATGTGATAACTGACTGGTAGATGCTTCTTTATAAGATAAGATTTGTGAGTTCGAGCCCTATGTTAGGTGTAGAGATTACTAAAAAATAAATAAACCTTGAAACAAAAAAAATTTTTTTTAAAACCTAGACAGCTAGATTGATCCTGCAACAGAACTAAAGTCTAATGTTGATGCATTTGTGACGTACTCCGTGATTAATATAATTTCTTTCTCTCTTAGGATCAGTTTATGTGTGGAGAAACAGTGCCAGCTCCTTCCACCCACACAGAATTAGTTAAATGCTAAAGAGGAATTTAGGAATCTGCATCCTGAACATTTGGGAATGATCCACGCTAGAAAAATCAAATGCAAAGTCACTGGCTTCCTTCACGGGGACAACCATTCCATAGTTGGCTCTGCCATTAGCATGTTGCTCCTTACCACTGGCTGCTGATTTCATCTCCAACTAAAGAAGCAAGTCCATAACATGACATGCCTGGATTTTATGCTTAGAACTTTGAATTGGAAGTATTCCCAATTTTCCATGTGAATTTAAAGGAAGATCATTTCAAATCAGTGCTTTCTTTCTCTCAGTATCATTATTTTTATGTCTTACACCTGATTTCTTCCTTATATGATAACAGCATCATCTACCTCAAAGTAATTAGGATTCCTTAATAAAAAGGGGAGTTATGTTTGGGCTTAGTTATGAAGATTATTGGAATTAGCCCTTTCTTTGAAATTGGACATCCACTTTGCTGTTCTAAACTTAAGCAGATTCAGGTCCCACACCACAGAACTTAGTTCCTGTTCTGCAGAGCATACCATTTCCCTTGTACTTCCTGCCTTGAGTTCTGGTCGTGGAATTATAGAGAAAATACACTTGAGCTCACAATTTTTCCAGAGTCAGAAGTTAGTAAGGAAGAAAAGTCAAAAGTGAAATGGTCAAAGAATCGGGAGTTTCCTTATCCATATTCTGCATGTGCCTTGAAAACTGGAACAAGATAAAAGGAAAAGCAGCCAAAGGAAGTGAAATTGGAAGCAGAACAAAAGGAGAGAAACTTGCCGACGTAGTAAACTGAATGCGGGAGTGGCTTTGCCAGATCAGAGCAGACCATATTTGTGTATCTGGGTTGCCTTTGGGGTTGTATTTAGCGAAGGCTAATGACATGGCATGCGAGAGGGTGCCCTTGTCTCAGAGTCACCTCAGCATTGAGTCACTAGCCCTGGAACATAGAGCTGCTACAACAACTCTTGTTAAGGATGAACTTGAAGATGAGATGCCTATTCTAAATAAATGTGCCCCTGGGGACACATCTAACCATGTTTATGCGCTGTAACTGAACCAGATGTGTACTCTTACAGAGAGCTGTTGCCCTGAAAAGAAAGAAATTTATAAAGGTAGGCAGTCAGTCCTTTGCTGTAGGATAGTAGCAAGAAATTAGAATCACTTAGATGAAAATTCAAAAATTTCTTTTATATACACAATTTTGCTGTGTGTTTCTAAAATTAAAAAAAAAAAAAAATCATTGATGCCTAGCAGGTTGTTTGGGAACGGTTCCTGTAATTAGAAAAAATAGCTTGCCAGAACGTGAGCGTTCTGACCGTTCTCTTACTGGTTGATAAATGTGTTGTGAGCACCTGGGGATTTAAATTAAAACAACCAAGTGGTCTTATTTTTTTTCAAACCTACCAGCGGCATGGCTGTGGGCAGCCATTAGTCTAAGACCTAATAATTCACCAAAAATTGTATGTCAAGTGTGGGGTGCATTATGTGGTATTATGTGATGTATTCTTCCTGGCATGAGAAGTCTTATGGCTATTGGGGACACATGCCCCAGAATCCACCAGTGGACTGGAGCCAGTGGCAGTTCAGATGAATAGAGCATGGTATGTGCTAACTAATGGGAATGAACTTCAAAGAGCAAATAACCATTCCATGCTCCATTTTGTTGCTTTTGTACAACCGATAATACCAGCTCCTTCAGTTGATGATGAATGAATTTAAAATGAACAGGCATCTTTGATGTAGATGTACTGTGAACATAGAAGGAATAAAAGTGGCCCCAATCCAAACATCCCAGGAGAAATGAATCAAACTGCACGGGCAATCAGCGATCAGTGGTAATCCTGCAGTGATGGGAGTGAGTTCGTTTCCAAAGCGACTGCGTTACGAAATTTGCTAACTACAAAGGAACAGGGTTTAATCCTATGTTAAGCAGAAAGTAAAACCGGGGTCTTTCAGATGTGGCTAGAGTTGTGTGTGCTGTTCTGTGCCTTGTGTACCTTACCAGACATTGCAGACCACCTCTGAGAACTGATCTGTAATCCAGGCTCTCCCTTACTAGCTTTGTAGTCTTTGGCAAGGCCAGTGGATTCGTCACCTCTACAATGAGGAGACTAGACCAGGTGATTTTTGAACTGTTGGTATTAAAATTTCAACCTTTATAACTTGCAGGAGCTGAAATGATAATTGAAACCTTTATCGACTGAAAACTAAATCATGAACTGTTAAAGACAATGCTTCTTTAGTAACTCAATTTTACCACTTCTGAGTTTGAAAATAAGGTCAACTATCTAATAGATTTTACATATATTTTAGTGAAAACATTCAGAAGCAGTTTTCCTGGGAGGCACCCAACGCTTTTGACTGTTGTACATACTAATTTATTACCAGAATTAATTATTGACATACTAAATAAAGTCATAATTCATATCAATTTGTTTTCATGTGGTTTCCTTCCCCTAAATACCAACATTTTCTTTTAAAAAGTTTTGATGTGATTTTGTGTGAGGTAGAAGTCTTTAACCTGTTTTGGAAAATTGTAAGTAGGTTATTGGTATGTTCAGGAGAGTTTCGAAATGGTAAAGAAATTGCCACTGTTTCTATAGTTTGGCCACATGGGTTTGATTCTGGATTTTTACTTTTCCTGGGAAAAAAGCTTTGAGTCAAGTGGCAGTAAGGCAAAGATAGTCGACATTCTTAGATGGATTCAGTTTTTGCTGGGAAAGAAGGCTGCTATTTTATTTAAGGCTGAGGATCAATTCTTGCAGTGGTTTGGGAGCCCAGTTATGCTCAGGATGCAGTTTGAACCTCAGTTCCTCCACTATGATCTTAGATAAGTTACTGAATCTTTTTGTATCTCCGTGTGCTGGCATGTGAGATGCAGACCATCAAAATACCTCTCCTATGGTTGCCCTGGAGTCAGTCATTCAGGCAGTGTTTATGGAGTCCCCACCACATGCTGGGCACTGGGTAGGGTCTCTGCATGCAAGTGGAAGAGAGGAAATAAGATTATTCATTGCCATCAGGACCTGGGAGGAAACACACTAAGTGACGGGAGCTGCGGCAGGTGCATTGATAAAAGGCAGGCAGAAGGTGTCTCAGGTCTGGTACTTTTTCTGAGATCTGAAAGGTAGTAATTCTTGTGAAAATAAGATTAAGTGTGCTAAATGACTAAAACATTTAGCACAATGACTGCAAAATAAAAGTTAACTCTTCTAAATCCAAAAGGAATTCAACATGGTTTTGAGCATTGACAGTATTCTTAGAATATATATGTGAAGTGCAAATTACTGGACACCCTTCCCCCACACTTACTGAATCTTGGGTGGGTTTCAACAGCACTGCAGGTGATTCTGATGCAGCTAACATTTGAGAACCATTGGTCATTAACTGGTATTCAAACTTGACAGCATATTGGAGTCATCCGAGGAACTTTAAAACTGATGCTTTAGAGAAATGGACTCAGTTCGTCTGGGTGCAGCTTGGGCTACCTGTGTTGAGTCTAATATGCAACTGAAGCTGAGAACCACTGGACTAGAAAAACAGAAAATTCATAATCACAGAGTATAGAGGATCCTATTACTTTTTTAATGGTCACACCTGCTCTGCCTGTGGGAAAGGACTGTGGGCTCAGTTAACCCCACACCTCATATTCAAGCATGCAGTCAGCCTCAGCAGGTGACCTGAGCGCCCAGGCTGGGCTAATGAACACAGTGGGAGAGCTCCACTCTGGGCAGTCCCTGAGCTGCACCCTGTCTAGACAATCACGTTTTCCAGCACAGACTCTGGCTGCTAATTAACACATCTTCCAAAAGCGACCACTTCTGCAGATGTAAGTAATTAGGATTACTCTTACTCCATTTGAGGCTGCCTACCACTCCCTACTTCCTACAAAGCAGATTGCTCATGATTACTAAATATTTGGGAAGCCATTTTACAGATTATTTCTCATTAAGGGTTTTTTAAAAAGGACATATGAATAAGAAATCTCAATTTACCTCCCACCCCACCACCACCAGCTCACAAAATGCTTAAAGTTTGGGAGGTGTATCTAAGGAAGTCATGTGAGGGGCGTTTGATAGGAGAAGGTGTTCAATACAAAGTGGCTCCCGATAGAGGTAAGTGTCTAGTAAGGGGTCAAGACACCCAAAAAAAGTGGCATAGAGCCACAGACGCCACTTTGGTGGGTCAACACTTGGGACCCAGGCAAGTAGTTCCCATCTGAGACCTGATCATGGCAGCAGGGTCTGGTCACTAAGCAAAGATCTGGCAGCCAACTTCATTCTTAGAGAGGAACTGAGTTCTTGGATGGGGCAAATGTTGAACCTCTGGACAAAGATTAATGCCAAGATTGAGGGTGGGGAAGAGCGGAAAACAAACCCTTAACCCAAACCCACACCGGTGTTCCAAGCTCTTTCTGTGAGGGCCGCACTCCCCATCCAGGGTTACCCCAGAGGGCGCTGGGTCTCAGCCTGCAATCCCAAATGGAAGAACTGGAATATTACTGTAGCTAGCAGGATTCTCTAAACTACCAAGAGGAGAGAATGGCAAGAGAGAACCAGCCTGGATGAGGGATATGGCCACTTAATGAGATGAAATGGAATAATATATTAGAGTGCACATGGAAAAGACAATAAACAGTTTAATCTTACATATGTCTTGCTCTTTTGGAAGTGACTCAAGACTGGGTCTGGGGAACTTGCCTGAATTTATATGTTAAGACAACAATGGACTCAGCCATGATGTATCGGGGTCAATCCAGAGAAACGGAAGAACGGTGAGTGATAGAGAATGAGGGATTTGTTGAAGGATTAGACTACCTAGTTGTGAGAGCTGGTGGAGGCATCAAGACGGGGCTGTTACCTCTGGATCTGACGTTTAGCCTAAAGTAGCCATAGGTCAGCTAATGGGGCAGCTAGAAGAGAAAGCTTGATATGAACATGAAAAAATGCAACCTGGAACCCACGTCTGTCTTTCACCATCTCCAATCTTGACACTGTCGGTAACTTCCAGGGGAAGCTGGTGTCCTTCCCCGTGGAGTTGTGTAATTAGCCTAAAAGAAGGCAAGCTAGTAGATCGACAACAATATGTGTGAGCACCCACTGTTCCTGGTCCCCTGCTCCAACCTTTAGAGCCTAAAAAATATGTGTGCTGCTTTACAAATCTTTCTTGGGTGGTCACTGCTAACTTAGGACCATACTGAGAAGGGACTCTGGGAAGGTAGTCCTGTAGTCCCAGTTTAGCTAAATTGGCACCCCGTACAATGTTGGGGAAGGCAAGATGAGAGTGGGGCACTTGTTTGTTCTTAAGCAAGTAAAGTGATAATGGCAGGATGTCATTTAGATTATATTGTGATGTTGATATCATTATGCTGTGTCAACTGAAACCAAGTCTTTATCAATGTGTCAAGTGGGTATTGTATTACAAACTACCCCAAACTGAAAACAGTCCTCCGATATCCTGGTCTACCTGTCTAGGCATCAGCTGGGATTGGCTGACCCTGGCCGGGGTTGTCTGGGTGGCTGTGAACAGCAGGCTGGGTCTGGAACTGGTCCCACACCACCCTTCTTCCTCAGACCAGGAGACTAGCCAGGACAGAGGTGCAAGAGACATGTCTGCCAATTTCCCATTGGCCAAAACAAGTCATGTGGCTGAGCTCAAAGTCAAGGAGGCAGGGAAATACAATTCTTCCGTGGAGGCGGTGGGAAGGGAAGGAGAGACTATTTTTAGAAAGTAATCTAAGCGGCCACAGTCATGAAGTGTCAGGCTCGGCATTTCAGTCCAATACTTCTGACTCCAAATTGCATGTTCTTTCTTCCATGGCAGAGTTGGAATAATTGAAAAATTTCCCAAGTGATAAAATGGGAACAGTTTTGAAACATTAAAACAAGTCAGCCACTCTCATGTTGCTGGCCAGACATCAGACAGCAAGCCCATGGGACTAGTTTTTGCTACATATGCGTTTTGAGATGAGCAAGGCTTTGGCTGTGTTTTCCATATGCAAATTCAGAGCAATATAACTCTAGTCACAACAGATTAATATTTCCAAAGTCTGCCACGCAACCCAGTTGAAGATATTTATTAGCTCTAATTATAGAGAGGAATGGGACTTAGGCTTTTATGATGTCATTAAAAGTGAGATGCAATACCCAGGGGAACCTACACTACCCACCATCCTGATGTGTCAGTTTCCTGGTTGCCGGAACTTCAGGAAGATCATTTTGAGTGTTTCTATGGCAACTAATTCTCTGATGCATTTCAGCAGTGCCCAACAGTTTGCTCTCCAGAATTTTTCAGATCAGGTGAGCAGATGACTTGTGTTGCCATGTCTGAAACCTTGAACTTTGGACATTGGACACAGTCTGCCAGCTATAGCTTACGTGTTTCTAGCCAAATGTGGCCTGCTCATGACCTGTTCCTCTGGCATGGCTAAGCACTCATTCCTCTATGCTGAGTTGGAGGAAAAAAAAAAAATCAGTGAAGTTAGACATGAAGCAGGACTTTCTGCCTATAAAAGTGTTAAGATTGTTAGTAGTTGCCCCCGAAATGGATAAGTAGTGTCATTCAATCAGTAAATATGCGCCAAGCATTTTTTTGTTTATGAGAGCTGAGCCTAATCTGTGCAAGGGGATTTAAAAAATGGAATTATATTATGGAGAGTCTTTAAGAACAGGATGGAAATGTGTTTCACCTGTAAGTGACCCAAATGCCTGTGTTGGTGGTTAAAGGATTAGAAACTTGGTGCTCTCTGCCAAACTTACTCCTTATGCATCATCACTATTTTTTAAGTTTTTATTTATTTATTTTAGAGAGTAAGAGGGAGGGACTGAGCAGGGACTTGGGGCAGAAGGAGAGAGAGAATCAGGCTGCCTGACATGGGGCTCTGTCTTAGGACCCTGGGATCAGGACCGGAGCCAAAGGCAGGCACTTAACTGACTGCGTGACCCAGGCACCCCCATCACCACTTACAAGGGAATCACTGCATGGATGTGACTAGGCAAAAAGGATGCCTCAGCGTGGCCAGATGGCTCCAGTTTTCTTGCTCGTTCCTGCACCATCTGTGAGCTCAGTGGGTCAGAGCCCTGGGCAAAGAGGCCAAGGACATTACTGGTCACCTGTCCAGGCTTTGGTCTTTCAACCATAAAACCAGGGGGATGTGAAGAAATCATTCTGAAGGCCTTTCTCAACTCCGTCCTGATGTATCTTTTGAGCAGGTGAGTGATTATTTCTATTCTCTGATGAAATTGTCCTGATTTGCCTGCAGGAGGAACCCAGGGATGCGTGCTGTGCTCTGGGCTGGGGGAGCGGGTGGAGGAAGAGGAGTGGAGAGCTGACAGCAGCCAGGGCCTGTGGAGGGAGCAGAGTCCCACTGGACAGGAGTGTTGACAGCCCAAGCCCATGCCAGCAGCCGAAACCTCCTGGGCCCACAAGTTCTCCTTCCCAAGGGGCAGCCTACTTAATGTAAGCAGCATCTGTGGGAGCGTCACACCAAGGCCTGAGAAAAATATAGCCCTCTGGTTCCTGGCCTAGGTGACATCTTGAGACCACCACCTAGCAGGGGTTTTGCATTCTAGAGCCGCCCTGCCAAACATGGTAGCCACTGGCTCTGTGTGTGTGTGTGTGTGTGTGTGTGTGTGTGTGTGTTTAATTTACACTTCAATTCAGATGAAATAAAATTAAGAAGTCAGTTCTTAATTTTGAGTACCCATGGAGACAAGTAGCTGTGGCTTGTGGCTACCATATTGTACCGTTCAAGTAAAGAACATTTCCATCATCACAGAAAGTTCTAGAATGCCACACTGTGTTCAAACACTGAAGAAATAGAAGATGCCTCTCCTGACGTCCTCTTCTTATATGACCTTTCTTTCTTTGCTTGCATTAGAGTAGCCTAGTAATACATTCTTAGAGACTGAAAGAGATGAGACGTTTGACATCAAAGACTTGGGCTCATGTCTCAGCTTCCCCACGGCAAGTTTACAAGAGTCACCTCGCTTGTCTCTGTGTCAGTAAAATGAGAGTGGTAAACCACCTCCCCAGGTTGTGAAGATCAGATGGGATAATAAGCATGAAGTTATTGGTAAGCCCTACGCACTGTACAAATTCTCACCAAGTGGTGCACAAAGAGTAGAAAGAAGGGAGATTGTCATTAGAGTTCTGTCATGAGATGGGTGGGTTTTGGAATAATATTGGTGGCTTTTCAGAGGGAACTGTAAAGGTAAAATAAGGATGCTTTCCCTGAGGGGGAAAGCACCTACCTCCCGCTCTCCAATATTTAGGGGGTCTTTGTGCAAACGTAGGAGGGCCTGAGAAGAGGCATGACCTTGTGATTTTATAATGCAAGGTTGAGGGCCCTCTGACCCCTGGAACTATAAGCACATACTGTAAACATGAACTCAGGAGTCTCTGAGGTGCTCAGAAGGTCATCGCGAGGCCCACTGTCTGTCTCTCAAGGAGATGAAAGATGAGAGAAGTCGTCCTCTTCCTTCTTCCCCCTTACTGCTGAAATTCATGTGAAATTGCGTCCAGACTCTAGTCATTTTCAAGTCACCTCCCATGTGAGTCTGTTGGTTCTCACCTAACAATAAATGGCATTTGCTCTCTTCTGTATGGGTGTGAAGGGATCTTTTTTGTTGACAAGATTGTTTTCTTTGCCCACCAGGACCAGAGGATGCTTGGATTTCTGATGTGGGATGGAGGTACCAAAGAGAAAACACCCTTCTGGAGGATATGGGCTTGGAGGAAAGAAGGGCTGCGTTTCTGGCTGATTTCACGCCCGGGATGCCACAAATGGGACACAGGCGAGAGGACAGGAGCTCCGGTATCCTGAGGCCCAGCAGTGACACTGCCCAGGAAGGGAGAGGAGTACTCTAGGCCAATCCTCAGACTGCCTGGATTTATACCTCTAGCGTAGCAGACTCAGTAACTCTAAAAATGTTACTTCTGGAAAAGTCCTTGAAGTGAAATTTCTCTCTCTCTCTTTTAAAGATGTTATTCGTTTGTTTGTTTAGGGAGTAAGCAGAAGGAAAGGGAGAAGAGAACCTCAAGCAGACAGTACACTGAACACAAATGTGAAGGGCTCGATCTCACAACCCTGAGATCATGACTTGAGCCCAAATCAAGAATCAGATGCATAACCACTGAGCCACTCAGGGACCCCTGAAATTTCTGTTTTAAGTGCTACAGGGCTTTGTCTTACATAAGATTTCCAATTGCTGAGCTTTCGACAACAGAAGTCCTCACGGTTTCCTAGAAGCTGAGAAGGAGACCCCGGTCATCCCATGAATTAGTGCTGGAAGCAGGTGGCAGATTTGGGGAGCCCGTGTGCCCTTTGCAAAAGGGTGGTGGGTGACCACACACACGTAAGCACAGTGTGACACCGGGACAGGGCAAGGGGCGCAGGGCAAGGGGCACCCACGGCTGTGAGAACTAAGACAGCTGAGGGACAAGTGAGGGAGGCAACCACCTCTTCTCACCAAACCTGGAGCTTATTCTTACGTCCAAAAAGCAAGTCAGGTGGAAATTTCTTTCTTTTTTTTTTTAAGATTTTATTTATTTATTTGACAGAGAGAGAGATCACATGTAGGCAGAGAGGCAGGCAGAGAAAGAGCAAGCTCCCTGCTGAGCAGAGAGCCTGGTGGGGGGCGCTCTATCCCAGGACCCTGAGATCTTGATCTGAGCCCAAGGCAGAGGCTTTAATCCTCTGATCCACCCAGGCGCCCCCAGCTGGCAATTTCTAAGAAGAATTTGGCCAAAACCAATATATACCTATATTCCAGTCAATATTCTTTCCATTTTTCCTAATTTTGTTATATCATGGGGTTCAGGCATCCAAGGGAGGGTCGGAACGTGTGCCGCGAGTGTTTAAGAGTTGGGGACCACTGTAGTAAGAACGGCGAAGAGAGGCCTGCAACAGCGTGGGGAACGGAGCAGTGGGTGGGCAGAGGGTAAATGACTGGGATTGAGAGTTATAATCACCCAAAGAGCCCTAGCTGCCCACCGAGGAGCTGGAGACCGCAGGGCTACGTGCAGAAGCCCTGTGGTTCCCAGGAGCACCATGTGGGAGAGGTTGCCAACAAGCCGGGCCTTGTGGGCACAAGGCAGATCTTCAGTAGTCAAACAAGATGGAAGGCAGCAGGTTGGGGTCAAGGGAAGCCTTGAAAATTTGGAGGGGGATGGTCAGGAACTTCTATAATTCTCATGTAGAGAAAACAAATTCATATTTCAATAGAAAACTCTATGGTCTAGAGGGCACTCCTGCAGGTTTCCTAGCTTCTCATTGTCTTTGAGCTACTCTGCAACTCCAGATTTGTAGGCAACCCCCACTCCTCCAGTAGATCATTCTGGCCTGCGTGTTCTGTATTGTCCAATAAAGGTTAACTATCTGCCCTCCAACCTCGTGAAAAGGCAGATTGCACCTCAATTTGCATATTCATTTCAATATTCCTCATCCACAAATGTGTCTGTTCCTTGGATTCTCTTTTGAACTGGTTATAACATCTCCTGGTCTCTCCTTAGTTAAATAAAATCGTTCCCTCCTTAGTTAAATAAAATCTTTAACATGTTCCCTTTTGTATCTGTATGAGGTTCATGATTTTTCCATTTGGTTGAGAATTATCTTTGACTGGTTTCCCCGGTATTGTGGAGGGGGCAACTGGAAGTGGGTGAGGAGGAGAGGCGAGCTGGAGACACCTGGGTGCCCAGACAAGTCGAGGATGGCTCCAGGTGTGTGTGGAGGGGCAGAGGATGAGGGAGGAAAGCGGCTGGGGGGCACTCCTGGGAGTCTGCAGGGGCTGGATATCTGGGAGCCCCAGGGAACCCACAGCCCTGTGTGAGGGAGAGGAGCTCTATACTGGACTTCCCCTAGCACGGCACCAATTCTCAGGTGACAAGTTTTCTTATCCTTGAGTCCCTTATCTACAAAACTGAAGGTCTTAGGGGCTTTCTGAGAATCTCTGTAGGATGAGGATTCCACGTGTTCTGGAAACATCTCAGGACTATTCCAACAGTTCTGCTAAGAAATCATCTAAGACCTGTAAATAAGGCAAAAGATGGCCATATGTCCTTCCAGTATCACAACGGGGTATTATCCAACAGGGCTTACCTAAGGATGATCTAAATATCTATGGACACATGAATCTGGCTTACAATTTTTTTAAGGATTTTATTTACTTATTTGACAGAGAGACAGAGAGCACAAGTAGGCAGAACAGCAGGCACAGGGAGAGGGAAAAATTGGCTTTACACTGAGCAAGAGCCCGACGTGGGGTTTGATCTCAGGATGCTAGGATCATGACCTGAGCTGAAGGCAGATGCTTAACAGACTAAGCCACCCAGGTGCCCCTACAATTTATTTATTATTGATCAGGGCTCAACTCATGAGATTAGATGTTAATTTAGATGTTTATTTGTGGAAGAGTGGACAGTTCTAAGTGATTTGATCCTGCTACAGAAGCAAATAATTTCTATCCACCAGAAAATATAGCTCCCAAAGGTTTTCTTGTCCTGTGAGACATTATCTAATTTCCACATCTTATTTCAACATTCTTTCTTCCCCTACATGATTATGCCAGTCTCTCCTATTCTTCTTTGAGCCAACTTTATCATGCTGCTGATTCCCTCATTAATGAGTTAACTAAAATTTTGACACAAGCTATAATTTGAATGAGGGTGATATTTTTTTTTAACTTTCTGAAATTTACCATATCGACAGTGTGGTTGCCAGCTTGCCAGACTCTGCACGATACTGCCCTGAATGTCCCCAGAGAGCAGTGTAATCCGCACTCCCCCATTATACACCCAGGGCCTACCTTGTGCCTGGCACCACGCTACATTCTGAAGTCACGAGCAGAGAGGTGGGGAAGAAGCAGACACTGATCTCAAAGAATTCACATTTGCGGCCGGAAGAAACGTGTTTGTTTCTTAAATTGACAATTACAATGAAATGTGAGTCCTCTAATAGAGGTTCCCAGCTAAAGCTTATATACTTACAACACCCCCCCCCCACTGATGCCTGTGTTCATGTCATCTTTCATAGAATGGGCATTTAAAATGGGTGTTGACGATGGTACCTGGACGTAAAAAAGAAGGAAAGCTTGCCGTTTGCAACTACGTGGATGGAACTACAGAGTACAGAGGAAGACAAATACCATATGATTTCACTCATATGTAGAATTTAAGAAACAAACGAACAGAGAAAAAAGAGACAACCCCCCAGACTCTTAAACTATAGACAGCAAAATAATGGTTACCAGGGGGAAGAAGGGAATGGAAGGATGGGTGAAACAGGTGATGGGAATTAAGAGTAACAGAAGGCAGGGAGGGAGGGAGGAAGAGAGAGAAAGGAAGGAAAGAAGGAAGGAAGGAAAGAAGGAAGGAAGGAAGGAAGGAAGGAAGGAAGGAAGGAAGGAAGGAAGGAAGGAAAGGAGGGAGGGAGGGAGGGAAGGAAAGAAGAAAGAAAGGAAGAAAGGAAGGAAGGAAGGAAGGAAGGAAGGAAGGAAGAGAAAGAAAGAAAGAAAGAAAGAAAGAAAGAAAGAAAGAAAGAAAGAAAGGGAGAAAGAGAAAGAAAAGAAAAGTGAACAAATAAAATGGTAGCTGGAATCTTCAGTGGCTGAACTGCTTTGAGCTACTCAAGAGTGTGGTGATACTTTAAAGGAAATAAGAGTTTTCTCTCCCTGAATCATGGCATTATTTATTCTCCTTTTGTATTACAGTGGCATTAGCTTTTGTCGACTGTTTTGGTTATGGTGTCGTGATGAGGGTGGGACATCGAGGAGCCTGTTTGTTTCTCCAGGTTTCACAAACCTTTTAGGGGCATGTAGCTTGGGGCGTTAATAGTTCGATGCGCGCTGACCTGGTGCCTAGCCTAATTGTGCCACTAGATGGCGCAAGTTCACCTGTTAAGGCCGCCGCCCCGCCACACGGAAGAATGCAAGGGCATTGAGATCTGGTGCTTTTGAATTTGAATCCTTTGTTAGTTTTGTGACCTTGGGCAAATCAGTTTCTCCCTCTGTAAACTTGGGATGATGGAAATCACTATCCAGCAATGCTGGCTCAGGACAGCTCCGTTAGGACCCGGTTCATGGGCCGGTGTGCCCTGAGTGGAGAGTGTGTGCGAGAAAGGTGGTTAGGGCTGGGCTGTGGGTGAATTGCCTGGAACAGTAAGCCGGTGAGGTTTTTGTCCTAGACAATGGGGAGCCACAGCAGCCTTCTGAGCAGAGGAATGATGGGACAGTATCACCTGTCATGACCGCTGTCCAAAGCTGGGGAATAATTTCATCCTCATTTCCTTCCCAAACCTCCTTCCTTCACCTACCTTCTCTCTCACCTTCTCCTCCTTCCTTCATTGTTTCATTGGTTCATCCATTCAACAAATATCTATTAACCACATCCCATACTGAAGATATGTTTTAGGTACTCGAATTAATCAGTGAACATCAGGGACGAAGTTTCTTCCTGGAGCTTACAGAAACCCATTCACATTATTATATTTGTAGATTCATTTGTCTTCTTTAACAGCCTCCTGAGCTGTTTGGGGTCAGCTTC
This sequence comes from Spilogale gracilis, assembly GCA_004023965.1. Taxonomy (NCBI): domain Eukaryota; kingdom Metazoa; phylum Chordata; class Mammalia; order Carnivora; family Mephitidae; genus Spilogale; species Spilogale gracilis. The sequence goes on from PITA01019652.1 coordinate 19,065, forward strand.
TTCTTCATGTGTCATTCTACTCTGGGTTGTCCAGCCCTTCCTTCAATTATATGAGATCCTTCAGTATTCTCCTCTTAATCTCCCTTCCTCTGTAGGACTAAGCTCACCTAAGTGCATGTCTACCACATGCTGCCAAAAGGTGCCTGTTAGAAAGGCTGACCCATCAAAGAAAACTGAAAAGAACTTGTTGATTATGTTAGAATTCAGGACCAGCCTTATGCCCAGTGGGGCGGAGGACCCTGTAGTGAGATTCTCAGAGGCATCTGGATGTCTGGGCCCTCATCTAATTCTGCAGCCCTAAGTTGAAGAAGGGAGGTGCTAGGAGAAGGAATGTGTTCACCTGGATAGCTAATGTAATAAGGGAAGACTGCGTTCATCTTCTGAAAGCAGAGCCTGGGGCAAGGATTGGGTGCAGGTAGTTGATGTGAGAGATGACCCTGGGAGTGAGGTAGTGAGATGGGAAAGAAGGAAAAGCCAATACAAAGGCACATTCTCAAAGTTGTGACTTGATTCTGCTAGACCTTCTGAGTATACAGAATGCCTCCTAGAATTATCTAACAGAAAATGGAGACAGGCACTTCCTTGCATAGGATCCCATCCCCGCAGTGACTAAGAGTTGCCTTGGGAGTGTTAAATTGCCCAGCAAGCCAAAATGCTTGCTCCCTGGCTCTGTGAACACCTCTGTTTTCAGAGAAGACCCTTAGCATGGGCCTAAGGGAATCAGAGCCGCACAGAGCTGTCCAGGAGCCGTGGCAGGAAGCAGAAGTGGCCTGACCGCATGTGACACAGGCACCGGAGGTGTTTCAGCAGTGCCTTACTGAGCTTTGTAGTCATAATAAGTTGTATAACCCCAGGTTAGGTGAGGTGCTGCTGGCCAGATGAGGTCATATCTGTCGTATATCCAGAATACTAGCCTCTGTGCATAATCCCAGTCTTAAACATGGCGAGTAAATGTTTAGCTTCCAGCAATCTGATGAGATCCTTCTTTGACTTTGCACAGTTTAAGTGGCAATGGTGAGGCTGATTCGGGGACCAAGGAGTGTGAACCTCCTTTGGAACATGTCATTTTCTCTACCATGTACCCTGACTCTGCTGACTTCCTTAAACCTTTGATTCTTCCAATGGCATTAAAATGCCTGACTGTCCTCCAGCCTGGGCCACTGTGGACATTGGTCAGCATCATGGCCAGGCACAAACCCTGCTTCAGAAACTGCTCTACATGCTCCATGTCCCATTTAAAGTTCTTCTGTGGTGGTTGCAGCCAGCCGCAGAGTCTACAATATGTGGCATGCCTGTCACTTTCCCCCTTGACAGCCTGACTCCATTTAGCTGAAATATTTTGGGGCTGGGAAAGTTATCTGAGCCGCCATCACCATCATGTTTTCTCACCTGCAAACAGACGGCAGGAAATGAATCGGTGAGCCCTGCCAGTCTCTGAGGTTGGACCACGAATATTGTGGTTGTGAGGCACCGAGAAGGTAGAATCTGCTCATATATCTCCAGCCACACTTAGAGTTTTCAAGAGACGGAAAAGTGCTCCTGATCAGTACCTATTCTTCTGCTTCTTGCACTTCATGAGTTGGTTTTGCTTAGAGCCATGCAGAGGGAACCTGTCACTCACGAGGGCAAAGCCTGTATCATATGACACCCGAGAAAGAAAAAGACACCAGCCACTAAGCCTGGCACCCATACCTGGGCCGCAGAGTTCTCCCCCTGCTTAACACACAATTCCACAAACACCAGCATCAGACACGGTCGCCCTGTGACCACGATGCAATGAAGCAGAGCAAGGCAAGCCATCACCATGGGTGAACAAAGACAAAAGCAAGAACATCAAGTAAACTATACAAATGACCCAGTAGCCTTCTCTCGCTGGAAAACACGAATGGTTGTTGATCAACCACAGCTTCAGCTGCACTCCATTCCTCCCATTGCCTTCTATAAAAAATTACTAAGACGCCCAATCATAAAATTGCCTCATTTTCTGATCGCTTCCAGTCTAGAGCAAGACCATACTTCCTAGAACTCTTCCCCAAGTCACCTAGCCCGAGCTCTGATCTTGTAAGCCTCTTTCAACAGCCTCCTACGTGGTTCTTCCTGGTGTGTGGTGTCCCTTGTTGCAACGAGTGCCAAAGAACCTGACTTGGATTGAGTGCAGATGTGCTGTGGTGGTGTTGACTGGTGCACCAGCAGTCCCAAAGGGAATATGGCTGGGGCTGACCCGCTGCACGGGAGGGGGATGCCCGCCACAGCACTGCAGAAACGCTCCCCGCAGCCATTTGGCAGGTGATTTGGGCTCTGACCCTGCAGGGGACATTGGTTTGTTGGCTCATGCGGCAGGTGTTTTGGTACCTTGAGTCACATCCCTGGCCGCCCTTGGATTTCAGCATCTGCTCTGGGAAGACATTTCCATACAGGCTAGACACATCTCGTACCATGTGAAGGTCAAGCCCATATCTTCCCACTTTTCTGCCTGGGGTGTTCTCTGAAGCCTTGGGAGCCTGCTTTGCTTTTGCAAGTACAGCATGTAAGGTGTGTTGGAGATGCCCCCAGGGGCAGCCTCCAGCCTGGGGGAAAGGAACTGGTGGAAAAATGTCCCAGATTGAAAGAATCAAGCCTCATTGCTCACAACATTCTTATATTGGATCTTCCTCCCTCCTTGTCTCATTTCCATCCCCCCTCCCTTTTGCTCCCTGGAGTTACCTCCCAAATAAAGCACCCGCCTACAAGACCTTTCAGTTCTGATCCTTAGGTTACCCCAAACTAACATCCCTGTCCAGGATCCACCCATCACCATTCCCTCCCTATAGGATTCCTTAGCCATAACATTGGCTGGGATTGTTTCTACCCCCAGCTCCAATCAAAATTTCCCAAGCTCCCAATCAAAATTTCACCGAGATTGGCTCAGGGGCAGGCACATTCCCCAAGCTAGTTTAATCACAGTGAACCTCAGAGCTTTTACTGGGGACTCAAACATAGACTCAGTCTTTGCCACTGGCCTGTATGGGTGGTGGTTTAAAGATGACCATACATTTTTTTTCTTGGTTACTCTTCCCTTTGATAGGTAGGGTTTGTTTCCCCTCCTCTTGAATCTGAGATGATGTGTGATTGCTCTGAGCGATGGAGAAGAATGGAAGGAGTGCTATATCCATTCCAGGTCTGGGCTTTAAAAGGATTAGCAGCTTCTGTGTTGGTCTCTGGGTGCTGAGCTAGTGCGTAAGAGACTTGCTGCAGAGACCATGCCAGAGGCCCTGAGACCACACGGAGAGGGCAGCCCCAGCCGAGCCCAGCCTGCCAGCCGGCCCTGCTGAAGGGCCCAGATGTGAGTGCAATTCTGGGGGGCCCTCTAGAGTAGGCTAGCCACAGTTCAATGCCACCAAAAATTCCATCATGAATGAAGGCCACATGAAGCAGAGGAACAGTCTAGTTGAGCCATTCCCAAACACCTAACCCACAAAATCATGAGCTGTAATAAAAACAGTTATTTTAAGCCATTTAGGGATAATTTGTTATACAGCTACAGAGCATTAGAGCAGTGTAGTAGGAGGGACATGAGGCCTGGAATGATTGTGGCCAGAAGAGGAGTCTAAAGCCATCAGGAGGCCATCTTACAGAACCAGATAATAGAGCTAAACCAGAGGAAAGCAGAGCAAGTGATGGATCCCTATGATCCCTTTTGAGTTCTGGATCAAGCCAGACCTGCAAGTAGACTATCCCAGACTTGCCAATTACATGAGTTTATTATTTCCTCCTTTTGCTTAAACCAGTTTGGGTCCGGTTTTCTTTTGCTTGTAAACCAAAATATCCTGAATGATCCAGCCCTGCCTTCCCACCAGTTGTCCTTTATGTTGTGAAGAATATAAAGTTAAGCTTCGCTCTGGTGTCTGCCGTTGTTGAAGGGCAGTTACCTGATAAGGGTACATTTCAAGGACATCAGAAACCCCTGAATCTGGCTATATGTCAGAATCACCCAGAGAGATCACCTGGTCTGTAGCATTTATTGTCTTAGGGGAAAAACAAAAATTCAGAGAAAATGTTTGAGAGTGGTGAAAGCCCAGGTTCTGAGGGGAAGTGAAGGTATCCCGAAGCCCTCCTGAGGAGCCAGAGAGAAACTTCCATACAAGCCCCCACCTCGTGGCATGAGAAATCGGACATGCCGGGACGGAGCCTGGCACACATGGGCGAACAGTGGGGTGGGGTAGATGCAGGTATGTGCCTGGGAAAGGGTGCTGAGCCAGGGCCCATCCCAAGTTTCAGTCAGGGGGCTGTCAAGTGCAGGGTGCATCTGTGGCCTTGCAGGAAGACCCCACCTCCCTGGTTTGCTCAGAACCCACGACTCCAGGTAGAATGCCACACCTTCTGCGGGTGCCCACTTCCCACCCGGGCACTGCTGTCTTTCCTGTCTGCCACTTCTAGGCCCTTTGAAGCTTTTCTCCTTGGTCTTCTTGGTGGGAACAATATTTGTGCTCAGTCCATTTCTAGTCAGAGCACTCTTGGTTTTTCTGATCTGTGTCCCTGTGTGCAGTACTTGAAAAAATTTTCAAAAAAAGACAATTCTACTTTGCAAAAAGATTCCTTTTGATCTCAATGAACTAGACTTGTGCGTTCTTCAAAGCAAATCCTTTCTCCACTGATTGAGCATCTTTGGCTCCTAGTCCATAGACTCAGGAAGACCGAAAAGTGATCAGGACAAAATCCTCTGAAGTTTGACCTCACGTAAGAGCACTTGGGTGCTACATTTAAGTTCTACAGCTTTTCTTCTCTTGCTTTTACTCCACCTGAGTCTGGGTACACACACAGTGAAGATGCCATTACCACTTCAGTTCAAATTCAATAAACATGTGCTGTGTATCTAACAAAAGTCATAAAGTGTGCGAAGGATTCCAGGCAAAAAGATGTGCAAAATGTGATGAGTCCAGTGGAGGAAACGTGTGTGGTTATTATAATACAGAGTGCTTCATGTATAAGCTAGAAGATCCACGATAGGTCTGGAAGAGGCACACTTAGCCCAGCCTGGAAGTTTGGAGGGATGGTGTATGAGCAAGTCTGCACAATGGGCAAGAATAAGCTGGTGAAAGGAGAGAAGGGCGCTCTGGGCAGAGGGAACAACGTGGCCAAAAGCAGAGACAGGGAAGTGTTGTGTTTGGGGGCTATGCGCTAAGAGATGGTCCAGTGAGTCCAGAAGGTCAGGGCCAGGCTAGGAAGAACCTTGTGGGCAGGCCATGTGGGGAAGGCAAGGCATTGCTTTGTAGGCAATGGGGAGCCATGGAAGGATTTCCAGCAGGGGAGCACTTAAGCTACATCACTTGGGCTCTCGTGTCAGTTAAAGGTGCCTGGATGAGTGGCCTGAGGTTCCAAAGAAGTCAAGACTGAAGATATACCTGGAAATGTTCTTAGTATAGCTAAATTATACTTTAAGGATCACCGAATGCTGGGCATGTCCTCATGGCAATTGTGGAAAAATAATTGTTATTTACAAATTTAGGTCTACTTTGTGTCCCACTTGGCAAATGTATCAAAAGGCACATTTGCTTCCTTTCCTGGAATTGTTTTTGAAATATCTCTGCCTTCCCAGAAACTGAAGGGTACATATCCAACTCTGAGACAGAGCTGATATAATATGCAATGAAGATGATATTTCGCAATTTTTCTGATTCATGGGTGATTCATCAAGATCATCAGAGCTAACAGTTCAGAAAACACGGGGCAAGGACCTGGAAACGTTCTCGTATGTAGTAGATATTCAAGGAATATTTATAGTTTTTTAGTTTGGAAAGTGACCCTAAGAGTCTAGAATTCACTCTGGAAAGAGCCTTATAATCTGGAGTTTAGGAATAAACTTAATTTTGTGCTCTGCAAACCTAAAGCCAAGCCATTGAAATGCTTTTCACTGCATTGCTTTGCTTTCAGAGCTCAGAAAGATTTTAACTTTTCCAACTCAGCACTCATGGGTATCAGCCAGATGCTCTTGCTGTCTGTGGTTACTGACTGGATTAAGAGGAAAAAGATTAGAACCAAAGGGTTGGGGGATTTTGTGTTAAGACCCCGCCTTATGGAAAAGCCTTGAGAAAATCCAGAGGCCCCTTGACATGATCACATAATAGCTTTCCTGCTCATGGGAAACAGATGGGGTTCACAGGCTGTAACTCATTTTAAGCAAAATCCCCAAGCATCTTCCTGTATCATATACCACCACATGATCTACAATAAAGGAAGAAAACCACAATACATCCATGGGAAGATCACCCTCTCATATTTTTAAGCCATGCTGACTTGCTTTTTATGTTTCTTTTAAAAAGCAAATAGAAACCTGCCTCTTGGAGACAGAAATAAAGGAGAAGGGCTTTTTTGGGTGGTACTTTTGGTCCACAGTTTTTTTCAAAAGGTGTGCAATAAAAGAGATCAAAGCACTTTTGCTTCGTAGGATGTCTGACTGGTTGTGGTGGTGGAGGGCAATACCAAGATGGCACATGCCCTTATGCCTTCCTCATATCCCAGCATGAGTAAACCGAGCTGGGTCTGGGGAAACTGAAAATTCCTACTTTGGGCAGGAGGTAAGAGTTGATCAGATAATACCTTGGGATTGGGCGCACAAAATTTGTAGGTCTTTGTCTCAGCATCCTGCCATTTTCATCTCATAATGATTCACTTGATCTTAGCTAAAAGGCTGAGAAGCAATCATCATCTCATAATGAGAAGGAAGAAGGAAGGAAAGAAGGAAGGAAGGAAGGAAAGGAGGGAGGGAGGGAAAGAGGGAGGGAGGGAGAGAGGGAGGAAAGCAGGGAGGGAGGGAGGAAAGGAGGAAGGAAGGAAGAAGAAACAGAGCCCTCTCTGGCTTGAGAGAGGAATCATTCTCCAAATGCAGACACTCTTACTGGCTAACCATCGAGAAACTTCCCATCTTCTCTACCTGCAGACCCCAGGTAGGTTCTGGGTGGCACTCTGCCCAGCCTGTTCCCCCTTTGCTGAGATACCTTCTTGGTCATTTTACGAGCCTTCCATGCTGCTAAAGGTGACCATGTGTCACAGTTCTGGCCAGTGAGACAGAAGGAGAAGTCAGCCGGGAAGCAAGGGGACCTCTGGGGAAAAATAGAAATAAAGACATTAGAGAGGATCTTCCTTCTGCTGCCTCTCTTTCTTCCTATTTCGGATATTAGGGCAAGAATGTCTGGTGTTGTCGTGGCCATATTGTAATGATAAAGAGACAGATATCAGAATCAGAGTGGTAAATGGAAGGTTAAGAAGAGCCTGGGTCCTAGATGATGTCTGTGAACCACCTCACCAAATATGGAACTAGCTACCTTTGGATTCGGCATGTGAGATGACCAAAGATCCTTATTTCTTCAGCCCCTAGAAGTTGCTTATTTAATTACTGACACATCCAGACTAATACATCTAAGTATGGCAGGTCCCAAAGCACCTTGGCCCTTATTTTCAACTCCCTCCATTTAGAAGTTCACTGCTTTACTTCATTTCCTTTACTCAGGAATACTGGGAGGCAGTAAAAAGCGTAGGTCAAGAGCGAAGTTGCATCACTTTCTAGTTGTATGGCCTTGGGAAAGTTATTTATGTAAGCCTCACTTTTCTCAACTATAGAATGGGATAATGTAAAATAGAATAATAATTGTGCCTACTTCACTAACCTATTTTGAATATAAGAAGAAATAATCGAAATAAGAGCTTAGCACAAGTTTAACACTTATGGTTATTACCATTATTTCTGATGATGAGTACATATATTTGTTCACAGAGGTCCTACTGTCTATTGCTCACTTGGTATTCAGGGGTTTTAGACATGATTTTTCTCCCAAGTCTTGAAATTTCATTCTTCTGTATCCTGACTCCTGGATTTTCCTTCTCTACAATATAATCCATGGAGCGAAAGATCCAGCCCTGTGGTAATGGTAAGGGGGGAAAAAAGGAAGTTTAGATCATGGCTTTTTGCTTTTCAAAAAATGCTCATTGCTTGGTCTGGAATATAATTCCACCATGAGCCATATTGAATGACAACAAAGGACAGGAGTCATCTTAAGGTGACCTGCATCATGTTTCCATGAGGGTTCCACCTGCAAGGTAGGGCCAGCTGGGGAGGGAAACTATGCAAGTAAGTGGCAGGTGGCTTGGGAAAGGTGCTGGAGACCTATCTGGCCAGTTGGAAGGGTTATTGCCCAAACAAACATGTGAAGGGATGTCATTGCTAGGCACAGAGCTGGAACATTTGGGAGACAATGATGACTCTACCTCCATGTAAACCAACCCACTTCGTAGATCTATGTGTGAATGCCTCCCTTGGAGAGTGGTCAAGGATATTCTCAAAGAGTTGACTGAAGAAGAAAATGATGTTCCCAATGAATAGTAAGAATAGCGCTTCTCATCCTTCTATTACTTCAGGCATCTGACCAATATGGGGAAAAAACAGGATCTCTCCAAAAAAGAAGTTGACAGGTGTTAGCTGTGGCTTCCATTTGGGTAACCCGAGCTATGGAGCTATCTGTCCCTTGTGAGTGATGAAGGCTCGCTGGGCAATGACAAGTGGGACCAGCAGGGTGGTGACTAGATGTGTCTCCATAGGCTGCAAGATAGGTCGCAAGGTTGGGATGGGGTTGGACAGCTCAGGCCCTGACTGTGATGGTGGGGAGGAGAAGGCACCCGAGGCTTTATTAAAAATCTGGAGCCAGCCTTGAATGTGCTAACATTGACACATGAAGGGGCATGATGAACCAGCAGTCGCAAACATAGATTATAACAGTCAAAAAGAACCCCTGGGCCGGGCCTCTAAGCATGTCTTATGGGCCCGTGCAGGCTTAGGAGCACAAGGAGGGAGGTTTGTTGGCCTGGTACAACCCTGGTCTCAAGCCAAGCTTTTGGGAATCCTTTTCTTCCACTTGACTTTTGCCATTTGTATTTTGAAGACTGGTGAACTTAGATGTCAGGGATAAGAGTTTATATAAATACACAGCGGTCATCAAATCCCAATTGCAAGAGAGAATTGTGGCAAGAAAGGGAGAGAGTGTGTGTGTTGTCCTTTGTGAACATCTTCACCACAATAATGAAAACTACAATGACAGATTTTATCTCTTAGCACAATGTAATCCCACCGGCTTGGATGAAAGTCTTCTTAGCAGCCCTCCCTCCCACATTGCTGTTCTTACCGCAGCCTGCAGACTCACCAAGAAGGCTTGTTCCCTCTAACCTCCGGTGACAACAAAGGCCTCTGGAATCTATATGTCCCCAAAGGAAAGAAGGTTATGGGCTGAGTATCAATGTTCTATATTTTGATTAAGAAAAAGAGATTTATTTGTTTATTTCTATTCCTTTCTAAAAAGAATTAAAGTCTGCTCACACTGGGAACATGTTATACACTGTTTTTTAAATTATTATATATAGTACAGAAACTTTATTTTTTATGTTTTTCAAACATATTTATTCACAATTTCTTTGGTAATAGTTTCCTGTTTTTTAAAATCTGCAGCTGGGTCAAAAACTGTACTCCTGGGAGTGGCAAACTAGGATTGTGGGTTAACTCTGTTTTTGAAAATAAAGTTTGATTGGAACACAGCCATACTCATTTGCTTACTATTGTCCATGGCTGTTTCTATGTTACAGTGGCAGATGTGAGTAGTTGTGACAGAGACCGAAGGGCCCACAAAGCCAAAAATATATACTGTCTTGCCTGCTACAGAAGAAGTTTGCTGATCCCTGCTCTAGTCTGTCGTCTAATATAATTTTAACATACGATCTTGCCTCAGTGAATTTATCCTATTGAGATGGTGTGGCAGCAAGCACATCTCTCCTCTACACCAGTGTTATCCTGCTTTCACTGAATGTCTCGTCTCACTGGTATCTACCCAACCTGCAAGGGCTCTCTCTTCCCTCTCGGACCTGGACAGGGAGCTCAGTCCTGTTCCTTGACTTACACACTCCAACACAGCACACAAGTCAGCATGGGAGTCATGGCCAAACGTTTCTGGTGAACATAAGGAAACACCTTTGTAGTGTGGACGAGTCACCTAACTCAGAAAATCCCTCTGACAACCCCTCCTGCCTCCACTGGAAAGGCCTCCTGGATCATCTTGTTCTTCAGGACTTTACCCTATGGTCTGGCCCATCTCTTCCTCAATACCCACCTCATATCCGAGTCCCCACACTTTATCATGGAGAACAACCACACTCTCCACTCCTAATTTAAACATCCGCTTGCACAGGTATGTACCAGTTATTGGACAAGAACTAGATGTGAAAGGGAATATTCTGTGTGTGTGTGTGTGTGTGTGTGTGTGTGTGTGTGTGATTCAGGGGGAACCTATGCTCCCCTATGCTTCAGATTTCTACAGGGAGGGATATCAGTTAGGGGAATACTTGTGGTCTCTCTCTACTCCTTCACTCATTCTTCCCCAGGGAGGAGGGATGTCTAATATTATTGATATATTTGGGATAAGAACCGTCCATGTTACTCCTTCCTCAATCTCTCCCTTCCTGAGACACAGCTGCCTAGACATATTCTGGACTTGCAGTTCAGTAGAATAAGTTCAGCTAAGGGGAGTGGGGCATCTGGTCCTTGGGGTGGGACTACTGATCTACAGTGGCATTTGATGAGAAGAATAATTCTCCTAGGTGGAAGCTTTTCAAGGGTCAGGCCAAGTATGTGAAGGTGGGTTGGCCATTAAGAGACACAGAAATAAGGATTTGAATCCAATGGTTTACCTGGAAGGTGAGTTTGGGAAGCACCAGTGGAGGGTGGGGGGGAAGGGAATGTAGCCGATTAAAGATGTATCATCAAGCCAACCAGCACTGTGGGTGATTAGAGTGTAATCCAACAGAGGGCTCTGGGAAGGGGTGTGCAATTTGCACCTCAGCCTGATCTCACTGGAGCGCTGAGGGAACTGAGGTATCTATACTCTCGGCAGCACTGATTGAGGGCTGCTCCTTGGGGGTGACGTTCTGGCCTGCTCCACAACATAAAGTGGACTTCTCCAGCTTTAGGAAAAGCCCGCAGGCAAAGAAATGCAGCTACTGATGGTTGGAAGTCCTTCAGGAGCTCCCTGAAGCTGTAAGAGTGTGTGTGTGGGGGGTGGTGGTGGCTAGAATACTCTGTGTCACTACCTCAGACTTATGCCAAAGGGTGAACTTGGCATCTTTCTTAGTTATGCTTTACCTTTATTGTGTGACCTAAGGATTGAGAGAATAAAATTTTGGACTTTGACAGGATTTGTTTTCTCATCATCCAATCTTATGTCTGGCTATTAGATGTGGCTATTTTCAGAGGTCACAGGTCCTGGCCCATTTCCCAAAGGTCCCCTACAGCTTCCTCTCTGCCGGTCCTCCACATAGGCCCACCTGCCTGCCAGCCCTCAGCTTCCTCCTCAAGACGAGGGCTGTGTTCCCATGACCGGCAGTAGCACCTCTAGTGGCACAACCATCTCGTGTCCATGTGAGATGGCATTTCTACTCCTTCATACTCTGGATTCTTCTAGGAGAGAAGCTAGGGCTGAGAAGAACTAAAAAATACAGCAATTAATTAATGTGGTCAGTGCTCCAAAAATCCTCTGGAGAAACTGGTGGTGTTCACTCCATCAAGATTGGTCAGTTAGACTTGGCGATGGAGGGGTAGAGAGGAGCCGAGGGAGGAAAGGGAAAGCGAGAGAAAAGAACATGGATGCTGGAAAAGCAGTCTTGATCAGAGAAAAAGAGGGAAGCTGAGGACAAGATAAGAAAAGTGAGGAGATCACAACATAACCACAGGCAAAACAGCAAAACCAACAACAAAGGTAAAGGTCAAAAAAGTAGAACTAGTAGACACAATGAGAAAAAGGAAAAATGCTGATGGAAGAGAGAAAAAGGAATTACACCCAACAAAGTGTGTTGTCCTACATCATACAGGAGAGAATCATCCTGCTATGTAGATTCAAATAGAGATCTGTGAGAAGCAAAGAATAGTCCAAGAACTGTCCAGTGGGCACTCTACTAGTTCTAAGTAGCAACAGACTGCTGGAATGGCTTAAATGTTCACAACTCAGAGAGTGGTCCACAGACCAGCATCAGCATTCCCTGGGAGCTTGTTAGGAATGCAGAATCTCAGGTCCTACCCCAGACCAACCAAATTAGAATCTGAATCTTACAATCCCCATATGATCTCTGTATACAGTGAAGTTTGAAGAGGACTGGATTAAACCAAAATATTACAGCATGTCTCATGGACTCTGAGGACAGGGAGCTGGCCAGACCTCAAGAACAAAATAGAACCGCCAACCTGGATATAATCAGGATGTCCCCTCTGTATCTTGCCTCTATTCCTGAATAATAAAGTCCAGTCATAAAAGTGAAGATCAAATTCTTGGGAATCAAATCTTTCAAGTGCCAGGTTTCTCTACTTTTAAATGATCACTGTGGATAAAAGCAAAGCAGGGCCCATAGAGAACAGAATTTGAACACTTGGTTACACTGTAAGGAGAAGGGTGAATTTCTTTTAGAACTAAATGGAGACATCTGTTTTGTTTAAATTAAGGATTTGTAAGTACCAGCTAGGGACTGAGTTGACAGCCATTTCTATAATAAAGTAATAAATCATGGGGACGGTTAAGGAAGCAAGGAACCCCACATTCTTGCTTTGTTCAACCAATTAAGCAATAAGCCATCTGGGTCCTTTTGTTAATTACTGTCAAACACAACTTACACAATTGATTTCAGCCTTTTATTTAATTATATTAATTTATTCCAGCAACTTCAAATACTCACAATGCCAATAATTAAGTTTATTTAAAAAAATAGAGGTCTTGTTTAATTTTTAGTTTGCCACTATTAATACCATTTACAAGTTTGCCATCTGAGAATTTTTAGCTCCATCTCAGCCTCAGGATGTTAGAGGAATTTGTTTTAAATATAGACATGACTGAAGGAAGAAGACAGTAGCTAAAATCTCTTCTCTCAATGAGATGATAAATCTATACAGATCAGCACTATCCAATAGAACTATTTGCAGTGATAGAATGTTCTTTATCTGTGCTCTCCAATACAGTAGCCACTCGGCATGGGCACCTATTAAGCCCTAGAAATGTGACCAGTACAACTGAAGAACTAAGTTTTAATTTTTTTTTTAATTTTAATGAATTTACACTTAAATAGCCACATGTGGCTAATGGCTACTGTGGACAGCACAAGTCTGGAGTGTATTCTGAGGAAGGAGAAATGCAGTGGGCTCTTGACTTAAGCTGGTGGAAGAAGTATACATAATTAAGATAGGCATTACTTAGAAACCCTCACTTCCTACCTAGTTTTTCTTATTTGAAAAACACTCAATTCTGAGATAGCCCAGAGGAGATCAATATCTTTGAAGGGAGGCTTCTAAGCTGACCGTATGGAGAACGAAATCCACTTGGAGGAGAAATAAGCATAAATGGTGTCTTCTTAACAGCAGAACCAAACCCACTCAATAGCTCCTTCTGGCCGAACTAAGTAGGCCAGGTCACAGTGGAGAGAGCCATTCAGCTCTTGCTAGCACAAGCTCTGCTCTGCTGGAAGCATGCTCCTCCCCCATTTGTGAATATTCAACCCACAGGAACAAGTGGGAGTCCCAGGCTCAGAGATGACCACATCAGTCCTAATGGACATTAACACCCAACTCTGGTTCCTTTCAATTTTGGCTCAAATGCAGGCATTTCCCTTCTGGGAGGCTTGCCTCTTTGTGGAGGTTGCTGTTTCTGATCCATTCGATGCAAACCCTGGAATAGGGCATCAGGAGAGTTTCTCAACTGTATGCACTTTGCTATTGGGAATGCTCAGTCTGAGCTGACCCTCTAATACCAACAACTAAAAAGAAATACATTGCATAAGATTCTGGTTGGGGTTAAGCAAGGTGGAGAAGGGCTAGGGCAGGGTGAATGGAGGTAGAAAGTATGGAGGAAATTCTCATTTACATGAAAACATCCTATTCCAGGTCTGCTGACTCTTTCCAGCTGCCAGGCTGAGCTGGAAAATTGGGTCGAAGCTCTTCTGTCTCTCTTTAACCCAGCTGTTGGCTCAGTGGCATCTCTTCCTTCTTCTGAGCTATGGCTCAGCCAGCGAACATGGAATTTGTCCTAATGAGCCAATCCAAAGTTATGGAGATTTCAGGCCTTTACAACCTCTTCACACTTTAATTTTCATGGTTGGCTACACAGATGATCAAAGGTAAGTCCATTTGCAAAAAATTTATTGATTGGATTCATGTATCCTTGGAAGAGTTGCTTGAGACTGTCCATGCCTCTTTCCTCTATCAGCGATAGAAGCAATTATCAAGTGCTCAATAGAAAAAAAAAAAATCTCTGTACTACATAATGACCATCTACCAGTGATGTAGACAATGAGACAATGAATCCTCTTTTCTTTTTCCCTAAAACATCCAGCAGTCAATGCAATAAGGTACAAAAAGGAAGGACTTTCTATGTTCATTCACAGAGCTTTCTTCTCTACTATTGCCAGGAGTACAAACACAAAAGGATCTGCTTCATGAAATATGCATGCTCTTTTAGTTCTCTGGGGGCTGAACTGTGATGAGTAAACTTCTCCTTTCCCTCTGACACTGACATTTATCATTCATCCATGTTACTGACGTTGTCAAATCGCCACAGCTGGTTGGCTTTTCCATCACACTCGCGCAAGTACAAATCTCTACTGTTTTCCAGCACCACGGCTTCCATGCATTTCCCAGAAAGAACATGGACAATCATTCCATTCTGAAAGGAAAAAGAAAAAAAAGAAAAAAAAGAAGAAAAAGAAATGAAAATCAGTTCCCAGAAATCAGTCATCAAAGAAAGATATTCCTAAGCTTTGTGCTAAGCATTATGAGAATTATAGAGGTTGTGAACTGGCCTGATAAGGAACTATAGTATGTTAGTTAATAGAAAATGTAATTTAGTTAGCCCTAAATATAAATATTGGAGCCTTGAGGTCATTAGTTACGTTATCTTTATTGAGACTGTATAACTGTGCTATTTCTTAGAGAGTTCTGGTTAGCATGCCAGTATATAGAGAATGTTCAGTCCTTATACCATATTGGTGACATTCACTGTTAGCCCTGTACTTGCACAGTTTTGCTTTCAAAAAGTTTTAGTTTAGGAGCACCCGGGTGGCTCAGTTGGTTAAGCGACTGCCTTCAGCTCAGGACATGATCCCAGAGACCTGGGATCAAGCCCCACATCGGGCTCCCTGCTCGGCGGGAGACCTGCTTCTCCCTCTCTCACTCCCCCGCTTATGTTCCCTCTCTGGCTGTATTTCTCTCTGTCAAATAAATAAATAAAATCTTTAAAAAAGAAAAAAAAGGACTTTAAAAGAAGTTTTAGTTTGATCTCTGCTCACTGTGAATCCTGTAATTTAGTACTTCTGGCATCAGGTTGCAGTAGAAAGTAAAAGCTCAAGGATACACAGAGGGCCCGTCCGTCAGTCATGTTTGGAAGATGATAGCTGTTTCTTGCTCAAAATCCACCAGATTTGATATTGAATTTAGCCATCCCTTTTTCAAAAAATATGATTTCTTCTTGGAAAGTTAAACATTTAACCAAGAAGGCTGATAAAGTCCATTTGTTTTTTGGAGATAAAATTCACATACCACAATATTCACTTTTTTAAAGTATACAACTTGATGGCTTGTAGTACATTCACAGAGTGTATGCAATCCTCAGTGAAAAAAAAACACAAAAAACTATCCATTGACAATCACTTCCTGTCCCTCCCTCCTAGCTCCTGGAAATCTATCTGTAGATATCTGACTAATTTGCTATCTGTATTTATGGATTTATCTATTCCAGACATTTCCTACGAATGAAGTCATATAACATGTGGCTTTTTGTGATTGGCTTCTTTCATTTTGCATGATATCTTCAAGGGCCATCCACGTTGTAGCATAAATAGTACCTAATTTCTTTTTTTTCTTTTCATTGTGGTAAAAACACATAACATAAAATTTATGATCTTAACCATTTTTAAGGGTAAAGTTTAGTAGTGTTAAGTATATTCACATTGTTGTGAAACAGATATTCAGAACTTTTTCATCTTTCAAGACTGAAACTCTGTACCTATTAAACAACTGCCCCCTCCCCCTTAGCCCTTGGTAACCACTATTTTACTTTCTGTTTCTATGAATTTGACTACTTTGATACCTTATATGAGTGGAATGGTACCATATTTGTCCTTTTGTGAAACATTTATTTTACTTCGAGTGATGTCCTCCAGGTTCATCCATGCTGTGGCATGTGACAGAATTTCCTTTCCTTTTAAGGTTGAATAGTATTCCATTATATATATTCCACATTTTGTTTAGCCATTCATCCATTGTTGAATGTTTGGGTTGCTTCTATTTCTTGGCTATTGTAAATAGTGCTACTTTAAACAGTACTTCATTCCTTTTTATGGCTGAATGACAATACTTAAATTTTAAAGTCTTAGTTTTTAATACTTGAATTATGCTGAATAAATCTTACTCATTACTCTTTTCCTTATTATTTTAGAATGCTCTTTTAAAAATGTATCTTATTGCCAGGACTTGGTTAGAATGATCCTTTATGATCATTCATAAAGGACCTTAACTTGGTTTCCAAGATGTCCTTGAACATGTGTGGGGCCCTGAGTCTTGGGTTCACTTGTCACCAAGAAGGAAAAGAAGAGCCTTTTCACTGCTGCTAAAACCACATCACTGAGGTAGTTGACTGCTCCTGTAACCTGCTCCATGGTGTTACTGGTGGCCTGAACTAAGGAACTTCAAAAGGGGACGGTCTCCTCTGTCTGCCATAATCACAGTCAGAGCCTTACAGAGATGTGGGAAATCAATACACCTCCAGGTGCTGGTGGTCCAGCCGGGCTGCAAGGTTGGCTTGACTTCCTCCTGATGACTTGAGGCCAAGTTACTAAGTTCAACAGCAGGGGCACAGTCCTCTAGGGTAATACTTGACCTCTTGGAAGACCTTGGGACACTGTCCCACCTGGAGACACTGCTGAATGCTTCCTGAACAGAGTACTTACCTCTTGGAAGTCCCAGTGCTGTTGATGGATGGCAGGGCCTTCCTCTGTGCAGTTCTGAAGAATCACCTGCTCTTGCCTAACAGCAAAGCACAGGTGCTGGGGGCTGCCAAAGTGGATCTCCTTCCTGCTGGTGTGCTTTAGGTGCTGGGACAAGGTGAATGATTGTTAGCATAACTAGGAGATCTTCTCCAAAGGTGGAGATGAAGGAAGGAGAGCTCACAATAGGGCTGGAGTCTAGGGGAAATCTTTAGATTCTATGAGGGTCAGCAATACCATATATCAATGTCAAATCTACACATACAATGCTAGACTAGACCTAGCCTTTGAAATCCCCACATACCACCTGCTCTTGCATTCATATTATACGTTTTGGCTTGTGTCTCCATTATTCTGTTTATTGCATTATAGACAAAGCCATAAAGAATGCTGTAAGTTGTGGGAATACACTGGGAGAGGAGCAGATGAGGAACGTTGTTGGGGTCCAAGGTGATTTCTCTGGAGATATCTGACCTGGCCTGTAACTAATTCTCCTGCTATCTGTTCCATTCGCTGACTCGCTCATGGTCATTTTTCCCTCCTATGTTTTGTAGTATTGGGTGTACAGATCTTTGCAGAGGGGCTTTAACAGTAGGAAGCCTGTGTGGCCCGGCTGGAGAGCACTTTCTGACAAACGCATTTTTTGTTCTGGACAGGTGCAGCCTGAATGAATTTTTGTATTATATTTTGCGGATGGGAGACAAAGCTAGCTTCATGGTGCATTCATTCACATGGGGCCTCATGCCTAGACGAGTTTAATGTTTTTGGTTTAATATACTTGGTTTAATGCTCTACTGTTACTATCTTGGAAATTCTTAGTAATTGTTAAAAGATGTAACCCCGCATTTTCATTTTTCACTGGGCCCCACGAAT